>JADBJO010006322.1:92500-136859 GCA_016801955.1 Conus betulinus | reverse complement strand
TGTAAGCAGCATCTTCGGATTTAGGCGTGTTTTTTTTCAATCAAAAACCAGAGTTTCCCTAGTTCCCTTGTTACATTTCCCTGCCTGATTTAACCATTTCCTTTAACCCTGTGTGTGTTGTGTGTGTGTGTGTGTTGTGTGGGTGTGTGTGTGTCCTGTCATGTTTAGGGCTTAAGAACTAGTTTGAAGAGTTCTTCCTTTTCTTCCATGGGTGCTCGAACGCGCCAAACAAGATCTTTTCACTGAGGCGCGGCAGCGGGATTCTCGCTTGCTGAAAATTGTTGGCGGTTGGTGGCAAAAGGCGAATTTCACCATTCTATCGGTTTCTCTCGCATGCGAGAAAAACGGAAGCAGTTTGTAAAGTTTGCGATTGGTGCAGTGAACGTAGCAGCATTCTGTGTTGTACAGGAGCGTACAGCGTTCTGTGGATTGGCATGCCGGAAGTAGCAGCTTTTCTGTGATTAGGTGCAGGAAAAAAGCAGCGTTCTGCGATTGGTGCCGGAAAAGTAGCGCGTTCTCTGATTGTTATATCAAACGATCCCCTCGAACAAAAAAAAACCCCTGAACCAAACTGAAACAAAAACAAAAAAAAACAAAAAACACAAACAAAAAAAAAAAAAAAAAAAAAAAAAAAAAAAAACAAAACAACAAACCAAAAAACCAACACCAAACACAACAAAAACAAACCAAAAACAACCAAAAAAAACAAAAAAACTGTTCACTACTCTTCACAGCAATAAGAGTTTGATCGCGTTACATAAATTCTTCTTGTCCCTTTTTGTCTTAGCATTGCCTTGCCTCCTGTCGATATCGAGAATAAAATACACAAACGCAATATGTCCCCGCCTGCTCTTATACCCGCGCAGGAAGGTTCGCTAACGCCACGCAGTTTGACTCAGTCCACAGCATCCTAACAACTTGTTTTATCGGGTCGGCTTTTTTCTCCCGCACAATTCGATTCAAAGTCATGACGGGTCCTGATTGGTCCGCACTGGTCTACACGCTTGGCGCCCTTGGTCCACAGTTTGGTCTGCAACTGGTTTGGGTATTCAAAACAACATCCGGTCTCCTTATCTATGGAAACTAGTGCACACGAGTGCAAACTTTTTCAAAAACCGATTAGTTAATAATAGATAGAATAGATAGGACTACATAGAGTGTAGATAGGAATAGGCATGACTCATCGAGACTGTGTGACCAAAAAAAAAATAATAGGAGTGGTCGTGAAAAATTTTTGAACCATCCAAAGGCCTCTAAGTCCGGGCTCGACTGGTGCCAGACTAGCTACAGAACTAATCGAGACTAAAAGGGGTTTAACCGGGACCCAGCAGACATGTTTTATCTGACTTGTTAAAACCAACAGGACTTTGACCTACATTTTGAGTCCTCCAATACTAGACTAGGTGAACCTTGCATTAATCGACTTGCTCCCAAAAAAAAAAAATTAATCCCGTAACATCTTAATGTAATGCCTTGTGCGTCCCTGGCACCTTATGTGAACACAGCACAGGATTCCAAAGGCGGTGGCAGGATTGCTCTTGGCTGGTTTGTTTTCGTGCAGTTGAATGACAGTAATCTTCTCTGGGTCCTACCTCCACCCACGGGTGTATCTCCGCCATTCCAACCATAATGGCATCTTCTGCCAGGGAGCATTATGTCCCTTGTCGTCTCAATGGAATGCCCTGTGTCGTGTCTGCGTTCCACTATGTTGAAAACGGCGTGCAGGGCTTCGCAAAGGTGTTGCATGCTTGGCCCCAGCTGGTGTAAATCGGCAGTTTTGAGAGCATAACTTCTCATGGGTCCCATCCGCACCTTCGAGGTTATCTTTTTCTTTTCCTTCTTCCTTCTCCTCCCCTCTCACATCCCTTGCTGAAAGGAATAATCCTGGCCACCCTGGCCAGTATTTCTGGCGTCAATGACACCCAGCCTCTGCTGTGACAATTATTACACTGACTGAAAGGCGATCGGCCCTCTACTATGCCTTTCTTGGCTGCGAGCGGGCTGTTGAGATTGGGTTGCAGCCTCCACAGAAAATACAACGTGGAACTGAAAAGAAGCATAAAAAATGTTTGAAAAAAAAATTGATGTGTGTTGTGTTGTGTGTGTGGTGTGTGTGTGTGTGTGTGTGTGTGTGTGTGGGTGTTGAGAGAGAGCGAGAGAGAGTGAGAGAGAAGGAGAGAGAGAGAGAGCGAGAGAGAGAGAGAGAAGAGAGAGAGATTTTAGAACTCTGGCAAACCTGAAGTATAGAAGTTTTAGGCACCGCATATCCTTTCCAGTTTTGCCCTTTACTTCCATATTAAGAACTTGCAAGCATGCGGCTATAATGCCGACGTGTTCTCTGAAAGTTTCGGCCCTTTTTCCTACTGGTGGTCCTTGTCCTTGATGCAAGTTGGAACTCTTCAGCCAACTGAAACCACACCTTGTGATTCAGGGAGCACTCAGCCTGTAACTATCACAACACACACACACACACACAGGCGCGGGCGCGCAAAAACCCACGCACTTCCGACAGCACACACACCCACACACTGGACACACACCGCAGTTTCTGCCGCGCTCATGCCGCGTTAAAGTTGTCTGCGGCACCGTGTGTTCCTGGCTTTGCGGTCCGAGGTATCCTGAATCTCCCATCATCTGCCCTGACCTAGCTGACCAAAACCGTGATGGACTTTGTTATTTCCTCAGGCCGCTAGGACAGGGAGATGCTGGTCGAATTTTACAATCCAAGGGACAACAGCCAGCCAAAGAGAATGCAGAGGGAGGCCAAGTGAAGTTTCTTTTCCCTTTCATTTCGCGTTCCGAAGCCCCAGGATCGCGCACCCTCAAGCTTTTCACATTTTTATCGCAGCACGGAAAGCATGGTCCCACTTACAACACCCCGGGAGGCTGGACTGAGACCGATTTAAACGTCTCCCCGCGACATCATGTTGGGATAAGCTGGCACTACCAACTTGGTCCCTACAAGCTTTCACTGCGAGGACTGTAAACTCAATTTGATTCCATCCTTAGTTGACACCCTGACAGTCAGTCAGTAGTTTGATGTACTTTCTGGCCTCCACAGTAAACAGCTGTCAGTAGCTTAATGACTTGTGGTCTTCCATCTAGTTAGACAGCTGTCAGTAGCTTAAATGACTTCTGGCCTCCATAGTTAGACAGCTGTCGGTAGCTTAATGACTTCTGCCTCCATAGTTCGACAGCTGTCCGGTAGCTTAATGACTTCTGGCCTCCATAGTTAGCTGTCGTAGCTTCAACAATGACTTCTGGCCTCCATAGTTAGACAGCTGTCAGTAGCTTAATTGCCTGCTGGCCTTCCATATTAAGCTGTCATTAGCTTAATGACTTCTGGCCTCCATGATTTAAGACAGCTGTCAGTAGAATAATGACTTCTTCACCTCCATAGTTAGACAAGCTTGTCAGTAGATTAATGACTTCTGACCTCCATTAGTTTAAACAGCTGTCAGTAGCTTAATGACTTCTGGCCCCATGGTTAGAACAGGTGTTATGGCCGGGATGATTTTTGGTCCTCGATAGTTGTGGCTGACCTTGGTCCTCCATAGTTGGGTATTGCTGGCACATTATCAAGAACCATTATCATAAATCTGCCCCGCTTTGAGCTTGGACAGTCTGTTCTTCCCTTGGCCGGTCAGACCAATTTCCCAGATTTTTCGCTGGCTGACACATCTGTCAAGATTTTGGGAAGATGTATCACTGGGTTACACTTCCTTTCTGTTACATCACTTCTCTGTTACTGTGGTGACATTCATTACCACAGGAAATATAGGCCATTCAGGCAGTAGTCATGTGAAACATTTGCACACACCATGCAATGTGCCGCACACATGCTCACACACACACATATGCATATGCACGCGCACGCAGGCACACACCACCCACAACACACCACACAAGCACGCACATGCACACACACCATATGCCAAACCAGATTCCAAACTCTACACCCAAACTTTATTATCATAAAGATCTGCTCACAAGATCTATTGTTGCAATAAAGACACAGTATTAAACCCTGCTGTGGACAAAGAACTATATCTTTGATATCTATAAAAGGGCCAGTTTGTAAAAACGATATGTTTTCTATATGCCTTCATTCATATTTTTCACTATACACAACAGCAAGTTTTCCCCACCAGGAATCTCTAATATGCTTCAGGAGATTAATTTTGTTACTTTCTTATTTGTGGCTGTCTATTTTTTCTTCAACATTCATCAAATCTTTACACTTCCATCCAAGGTAGCTGAAATCTTGCAAGGCAATTTGTGTTACATAAGCCCCTATACTACTATGCTTGTCCTGTCAGTGCTGGCTTCCCTATATAATAACAAAATGCTTCCATTGATTTTAAAATCTATGGAAAATTTTCTGACAAATTCAGCAACACAAACACACGATCAGTGCAGTTCCCAAAAGCTCTCCGACTGGTTTATAAAACAAGAGCCGAACATCAATTTAAAATCTGCATTTCATTGCAAACAATCAACAATACAGTCAAACTGAACTGTTCAAAAGCTGGTGTCAAAAAGAACTTTCAGTAACCATACTGTGTATACTTGTACACGTGTTTCAGTAAAATGACAAATCACAATTCACAAAGCCTCTTTGGTTCTTTTGCTGGAAATGGATCAGTTATGAATAAAAGTACAATAGTCAGAAAACTCCATGACACCTGGCCGTAAGATTGAAGATTACCATGCAAGTCGCACAGAGGATCATTGTCTTCAACAATAGTTATGCCAATAATATATTTATACAGCTTGACATGATTGTCGTTATTTTGACCCACATGTAACTGAAAGTATCACTAGTATTGTCAAATGACTAACAAAATGCATCAAAGAAAAATTCAAATTTGATGTTGCATAAGAATGCAGGTGACCTTCATTTCAATGCACTGGGTTACAAAACCAGGGAATGCAAATAAGCAAAAAGAAAAAAAAAAGCTGTTTTGATTGGTGCAACCATCACCCTCATTCCGAACCACCAGCATCAAATTGTCAGCACAGAGGCCCCACAACTGTATCATCACCACAAACCAAGAATTGTCAAGCTTCAAGCTTTACACTGATGAAAAAGAAGGCAACGTGCAGGACATCGTGGAGTGCACAGCCTGCCTACAACTCCCACACAGTCATGTTTGTCCCCCCTTACGATAATCAAATCTTCGCAGTCCATAACTACAGTCACTGATCTGGTAAAAAAAAAAAAATTACTTTTTCTTTTTTCCTTTACCTGCAAAACCTAGCACCTTTCTGCAAGAATCCAGTCATGCTGTGTAAAAAAATTTATAGAAGTTCCATGACAGCTGACTGTCCTATGTACAGATCTTAAAGATACAGAAGGAATCCTTTTTTTTTTTTTTTTTCAACAATTCCCTTCACAAACATGTCTTACAATTTTCATTCTGTTGTCCGTTGCAGCACTTGCTATACAGTAAGTTCATTCATCGCATGTCTCCAGTTCAAAGTGCATTATTCTTGTCATGTATCACCTCTGCTGTTGAGGCTATGCTTTCCCCCAACACATTGTACACTCGGTCAGTTACCCTGCTTTCAGGCTCCAACCTCAACCCCGGTCCATTGGCTGATTGGGATGATAGTCTGTCGGGACCCGATTATGCAAACCTATTTTCAACAAATTTCCTCAAACGGTGGAATGTAACCTTGATCAAATCAGCTGAATTTTGATGTAGATTCCTGGTACTCGTCCAGATTACAACACAAACCAAGACTGTTCAGGCGAGGTACTTACAATCTTAATTACACAGTAAGTGTGTGATCGATTGGATGAAACTTATCGCAAAGAGGAATGTAGCCCCGTGACAAACTCACAAAATTTGGTGAGGTCCATGGTGCCAAACTGAATCAGATGGGTATCCAGGCTCTGTTCACATTATCGTTAAGATGATTATGAGTTTTCCACGGAACATGGATACTATCATATTACTCTTATCAATCATCACCATCTTCAGATCCATAGAATATTACACTTTCAAGTAATACAAATTTTGTCATTTCGTATTTACATGTCCGTTCGAGATAAACAAAAAACAAACAAACAAAAAAACAGAATGAAAGGGAAAAAAGAAAAAACAAGGAAAAGAAACAGGGAATTCCTGTTGATTAGTTACACCTGACTCCTCCTCTCTCATTAAGTTCTTTTTTAATGTCAGCTTCTCCTCTCTCATTAGTTCTTCTTCATTGACTCTTCTCTCTCGTTAGGTTATTTCTTTATCGGCTTTCTGCTCCTCTAAATGATTTACTTCTTTAGTGATTTCTCCTCTCTAGACGATTTATTTTCTTTAGTGGGCTTCTCCTTTATAGTTGATTTCTTTCTTCAGCGACTTCTCTTTCCTTGTTAATTTATTTCTTCGTTGACTTCTCCTCTCTGGTTGATTTGTTTCTTTAGAGACTTTTCTTCTCTCTAGTTGGTTTATTTCTTTGGTGACGTCTCTTTCTAGTTGGTTTATTTCTTTGGTGACATCTCTCTCTAGGTTTGTTCATTCTTTAGTGACTTCTCTATAGTTGTTTTTTATTTGGTTTTATTGACTCATCCTCTCTGACTGGTTTATTTCTCTTGACTTATCCTCTCTAACTGATTTATTCATTTTTGGACCTATCCTCTCTAGTTGATTCCATTTTCATTTGCTGATTTTATCCTACGTACAGAAGCTGGCAGCTCAGCTGACACCAATTCTGACCTGGTTGGGAGCTGGACACAACCTCGTGACATGTCAGACACGTTCATAGCTGGCATGACCTTGTTTTCATGTCTAGACAGGTCATACGCTGACACACCTTGTGACATATCAGACAGGTTCAGTAGCTGACACAACCTTGTGACATATCAGACAGGTTTCATAGCTGGCATGACCTTGTGTCATGTCAGACAGGTTCCATAGCTGGCATGACCTTGGTCATATCGACCTGTCAGACAGGTTCATGTCAGACAGGTTTCATAGCTGCATGACCTTGTTGTCATGTTCAAAAAAAGTTCATAGCTGACATGAACCTTGTGTCATGTCAAAAAAGTTCATAGCTGGCATGACCTTCTGTCAGCTCATGCTGTCACACAAATCAAAAGTCGACTAACACATCCATCCAACCGAATATTATAGCTATTTGGGACCTACTAGAGGGGATGGACACACAGCCAATCCATACGAAAAGGTATACCGCACAGTCACATATCATGATTACAAAAAACACATGAACGTTGGCAAAAGTTAGCAGTTATTAGAAGCCGATCTCTCAGAAGCTTCAAATAAGGAGAATATCACTAAGAAGGAATACAGAACAGAATAAGTACAATGACTCGCCACCAACCCCTGGCCCTCGGCCCATCCCGCCACCTTCCAAATGAATGTCATTGTTGTTTTGTTTTTCTTTTATTAGAAAAATTAAGAAGAAAGTTTTTTTAATTAGAAGATTATAAAACAATACACCAACTAACAGCCTGCCGCTACAGTAGAGGTCATGATGAGGGTTTTGGGTTTGGAGTCCCATTCCCCTTAGCAGCAGCCCAGTTCAGCCAAAAGATGCTGTACATCAAACCAACGTTCTCGTGGTACAAGGAGCTGTGCTCATCCAGAACAAATTGTCCCAGCTGGGTTGTAATTATGAGACAACACATGATATACGGTATCCATACCACTGTAGCATGGTGGACAGCCGAAAAAAGATGGAATCCCTAGGACCAAACACACATGCACAGAGGCCAGCGCCTCAAACATGACACGAACGTATGGAACACATGAGGGAAAAAACCATGTTACAGATAAATCTATCCTTGACAGATAACTTCTACAAAAGCACTGGAAAACACGAAACAACACTCATATACAGGTTTTTGCTAACATGACACAATAAGCAAAGAAGAAGGATTAGGACTCTAATGTGCAACTTGTTTTTGTTCTAACTTCAAAGCAAAATATGACAAAAAAATTGATTATTTACAGTCCAAGATCATTCTCAATTAGGAAATTGGTCAAAAAAACCTCGTCAGTTTTTGCAAGTGTTTTTTTTTTTTTCTCCAGATAATCTCTGTGAGGGGATAAAGGTTGGAGGGTGGAGAGCTTGATTTTAGTGAATACTACAAGCTGAAATGAAAACTTCTGGGGTTCAAGGTGTAGATGTGATGTATTGCCTCAAGCCTGGGAGCCAGGGGTTGAAGCATGTGGCTCTGGGACCGTAAGGCGCGTCTGACAGTCTCCATATTGTGCATGTGCTAGGGCTTCTTTGCTGGGCTGTTCCTTTGTTAAGGTGGGGGCAACACACTTGGACCTGCAGTTCACTGGGTCCTGGCCTGCACATCCAGGGGTCTTCGGTGCTGTCTGCTGTGTGGGGCGGGTCGTCATGCGCATGGTTGTCCAGATTAAATGTCACCCGCTTTGGTTTAATAGACGTGTTCCAGACTTGTGAAATGTTTCCGGTGGCTGCGCACCCAATTGAGGAAATACCGATTTTTTCCCTTAAAAGGGGAGAAATCATCGTGTTTCGGTTGTTGTTCTGGTCACTGGTGTTCGGTTTCGGTACATTCCATAAATGGGGGGTTAGTGTCTGGATGGGTTTTTAAGTTTGTCGGGTGTCTTGTTGTGGTGGCTTGTTCAGGTGTCGAGTCCGATATAACACAACTCGAGTTAAACACTTGGCTGGCTGGGAAGGGAAACATTGTGTGACGGAGGAAGACACTGTGGGTTGATTGAGTAAGTGTAAGACCTAGCGTGAGTAATGTAGCCACCGGGTGCCGAATAAGTAAGAATATGCGCAGCAGATAGGACTGACTCACTATGGGGTTTACTCGTAATGTTAATATGAGCTCGTTAAAGTCTAGGAGATTCAAGAAGGACTGCATAGCATGTCCCCAACGCTTTAATGGCGTGTGTGCCTGCGTGTGTGCCCGAGCATTTAACTCCCGACGCCTCCGATCTCACCAAGGGGTGGTTAGCAGACCCACCATCTCCCAAGGAACATTGCAGGTGGAAGGGAGGAGGGAGCAAACAGAACCGTTAACAAAGCAAGCACTGGGGGGGTTGGGGTGGTGGACCGGACGGCAAGACTATAATTCTTGGTTTGTATATGCGAACATTAGCTTGTGTTTGTGGCACTATGGGCCAGGGCGCAGGGACACACTATACGGCGGCCTCTGAAGGGCAGGTTCCAGCACGACTTCTCGCGCCATGATCGCTCTGTGCCAACAGGAGGATTCGAACAACATGACTTGGTTCTACCAGATTCTCTGTGACGTGCAGGAAATGAGTGTTCAAACCATAGGGAGCACCGGATGGCCGCTGAATACATGGATCATGACCTTATGCTAGCAATTTGAACCGGATTGGCCACACAAAGGAGTACATTAGGCTCAGTACCATTGGTCATGGGGGGTTAGGGGCGAGTTTATTGGATTGGGTTACAGAACTCTTTTAAAGGCAGTGGTATTGGTGTTCACTGGTTGGGGGTGGATCTGGGAACACCTTGTCTGCTCTCTTGGTCGGGTATAGGGGGATCTTCTTGGTTGTGTTGTGCTTGGGGGGGTGGGGTTGGTAGTCTCCCAAGTTACCCCTCATGATGAAAGCGGAGTAAGGAAGTGCCAGTGGTAGACCCGGGCGGGGTTAATGGACAGGGGTTGGTTGTCTGCCGGGGCCTGGGTCGGCTGGAGGCTGCCTTCTGGGCCGGCACCGGCGGCCATTGGAAAACAAAAACAAAAAAAAAAAAAAAAAAAACTCGTCAAAAAAAAAAGGGGGAAACACGCCGGGTACTCGGGTGGCTTTGGTCGGGGGTGTGCAAAGGGGACATGCAGAGGACCACGGCACTCGGTGACCAGGCAGGAGGCCGAGAACAAGGGATGGTGCAGCTCGGCGTGTCACGGGGCAGCGCAAAAGCAGGGACGACAGGGTCACTTGGGGGGGGTCCGAAACAAAGGGTGGCCCGGGGGGGGCAACAGAGGGCAAAAGAGCAAGGGGAACGAATGGGTTTCCCTGTGGTATTTAAGGGGAAGGCCAAAGGCCTCATGGCCGCCCAGGTGCTGGTTACGCTAGGTCACGCCGGCCGATGTGCACAGCAAAACAGAGAGGGGCCCAGCCGGGCGCCAGTTGGTCCCCCGGAACTCCCCCAAGCGGAAGCAGGTAGCGAGCGCGGCGGGGGGACAGAAGATGCTACAAGGAAAAGCTGACCCACAAGCGTGTTCAACAAAATGTACGAGTTGGCGCGGCAAAAATAGGGCCAACAAATGACGAGAGCGGCTGCAGAAAGAAAAGGCGCTAAGGGCACCACAGGGGGCCGAGACAGGGGGCAAAAAGCACAACAAAACAAATACGGGGGCAACACCCACCCAAGATGCCTGGGGTCCTGTCAGGCTGATCATTCACGTGTTATGCCTGTACAGGAGGACATGAGGGGTGGGGTTATTTCAGTAGAAAAAGGGCAACGGCCCCAAGACATGGGAACAAAGACGGGGCCCGATCTAGTGTCAGATTCTGGTCATAGGCTTTTACTGGGGAATACAGCACCAAGCCACAACAAGGGGGATCAAAGAACAGGGGGGGAGCTAAAGACAGAGTCGTGAGGTTCAGAGTAGGAGGTGGTGGCAACAGGCGTAACAGTGAAACGGGTGAAAGAGGAGCTGGTCCAGCTAGTTCCGATGCGGCATTTAGGTGCAGGGGCAACCGTCGACAAGGACCCTGGGGGAGTAGGGTCGGGCAGAGCCAGTGCCGGTCGCAGACAGGACCAGTTACCAACAAGGGCAAGGAACTGGTGAACAGAGGAGACCAGATCTGGAGGGGGTGTGCCGTTGGGGGGGTGGCGGCGGGGGGGGTCATAGGAGAACCTGCAACACGACGCAACAGACGGGGGAAAAGCGGGGCTGATCAAGGCCATTTTCGGCAGTTGCGGGCAGAGCGGACACGGGAGCAACAATCGACAAGAAACTGTGACCATTACTGGTGCCTTATAGTTCACATGTGTTACAACAGGTCAGCACTGGGGAGAGAACCACCGACAACACCCTTTGGCTCTGCAGATTGATGTTACGTCCTTTTTCACTCACTTCTGCCCTGGAGTCCGGGCGCCCAACTTTCTTTCTTAGCATTCATCACAGAGGGAGACATTTGGTGTCCTGCTCAACGCAGCGATCGGGTGTTTCACTGACTAGGTTAGCGGAGCGGTTTTCAATGCACAGGGCGCTCTGCTTGTTCTTTTTCTTTCTGATCGTGACACCAAGCTGTATCCATCGTACCATCCGCGTCTCCTTTTACATTTGGTTCGTGTAAATGCACCGTTTCGATGTGCTAAAACAAAGAGTATGAAAAAGTACCTATCAACACAGGCGTGCAATAGGCGGAGAGCATCGCCTTAGGGAGGCAAAAGAACAAATTATTGGTAAAATGATGAAGCAAGCAGATAGTCAGGAATGCTGGAGGGTGTGGTCTTTGTGTGGTAAGGGTGGTTTACAATTCCTATCACGGGGGGTTTATGAAATCAGGCTTAACGCGTCTCTTCGTCGAAAAAAAACAAAATGTCGAATTCTTCTCCTCAGAACACACTCCATTGCATTACGCGTTTCCTAAGGAGTACGTCTGGCGACTCACTTCATGCAAAAGGTAGCAACTTTGTGCGGTGCAGACGCAAAGTGTGACAAAAGCCCAAGCTCGACCAATGACAGGGACAAGGAAGGGGAGGGGGGGTTCTGCCGCCCAGAGCCAGGGGAACACGGGGATGTACACCTAAAACCACGACACAAAACAGGCCTGTATGTCCCAGGAAGAGGAGGGAACCGCAGCTGGAGGGTAACAGAAACACTGAAGACACCGTGCGACACGGGCCCAGCGACCAGACAGGTGGTGCGTGCCGAATACCACATGAAATCAACAGGGAGAATGAAAGGCTTAAAAACCTCCGTTCATACCACCACTCTCGGTCACTGCAAACAAACATTTCAAATGAGGTTTTTTTGTTTCTTTCTTTGTCTATTTGGCTTTTGTTTTTGTTTTTCCCATTTCTTCTTTTGTTTCCCTATGAAACCGATAAGAATGACCCTCTTCTCCCTAGCGATGACCTTGCACACTACCCTTTGACCCAACCCCTATCTGTCCCCCCACTACCATTCTCTGGACAACATTTTCATTGGTTTTCATTCATCATTAGAAAGTCTAAACTAATCTCACGGCTGCCTGTATGATTTTTTTTTGCCAAACACTTGGACAAAACATTTTGTCAGTGGATGAACATGAAATAGAGGGCGGTGAGGGATAGTGAAAAGGAAGGAGGAAGCGAGAGGGAGAGAAGAGACATGGGAAGAAGGTGGGGAGGAGCAATGATTGTTGCTACAAACAATTTGAGGGAGGGAATGGTTAGATCTAATGGTGTAGCGTAAGGCTGTGTTGGATATGGATAAAATCCAGAGACGAATCAACACAAATGTAGCATTGAATAGCATGTTGGATCTCAGAACCAACTATAATTGACAATACCTAGGGTCTGCCCATTAAGCTTGCCAGGAGCAAGAGAGACTGAATGTGTTGTTTGCATATTTCAGTGTGTCTATTTGATACACAACACTAACAGATACTTGGCGGTTGGTGGGTCTGCCTGGTGCATGGTGGGGTGGGTCATCACCATTCGGTGGTAGCTGAGATCTGTGGGGCAAAAAAAACGCTAACGGGGTGTCATGCGCGAGGGACAAGTTGACGGGAAGGATGTGGTAGTGTCATGGTAGTTCATTGTCGATGTGGCACAGTTCACCATCACAAGCATGCACTCCTGCGGTGTCGTGTGTTTGTTTGGGGTATGAGGGCAAAAAAAAAAAAAAAAAAATCGACTAAATCATCGGTTATTAGGGTAGTCGGCTTGGGAAGAATAAAAGACTTGACAAACTTAAGATTACACGAGCATCGTGCTGGGACATTCGACAATTTAGTAAGGGATTAAAATTGTACTAACAGGCATGCGTGAGCATGATTCACGGTGCATGTACATCTCGGATTCTGGCATGGTTACATCCCTCGACCCTACAAGTACTCGACTTATCACCTAAGGAAACTTCAAAACTAAGAAAAAAGGGGCCAGAGTCTCCATCATACGGACACCTGGTAATGTGCCTTCATCCGTTGACTAATCACGTGGCTCCACCTTTTGAACACTGGTGCTCAAATATATGCCACAATATGCTTGTTTTTTATTGTGTTTCACACAAAACACGAGTTAACATCAATATAATAAATGGATTGCAAAACAAAGAAGAGATGAGTACACTTACCCAGAATGGGACTTTTGCCGTACAATGTAAAAACGTTCATGAAAAAAACAAACCCCCAAAAAAAGATTGTTCAAAAAACTATAGTAGTCATATAAATCGTGATCACTATATTGTTGTGGATTATAAATTTTCTATAATATTGCTGAAGCAGTGTATATTAGCTTATAAAAGATTATTAGTGCATCTAATTATAGTTTACGTTGTTGAACTTCGTTGTTCCCTACGTGCAACAAATGGCTAGTTCATATCTTGGATACCTCTGTACCCCTGGAACTGAGACCTAACTAGATCAAAAATACCCAAACACTGGAAGAACATAAAAGTGCATGTAACATGTGGGCAGGTGTGTGCCTCAGTAAAAAGCTTGCAGCTGTAGGTAGCAGTCCTGAGCCCGTGGGCACAAACTTCGACATCAGCAAATCTGACACAAGTTGAGCGAAGGATAATCAGTGCGTAAAAAGGAAAAAATGTGATGCAGCATCACAGCATGAGTGACACGAAGCAGCACCATCATGAAAGGGACAAGCCAAAGCCAACAAGCACAACAAGACAGTGATAGAGTGTAATCGCTGTCGTTTATTCATCGTCACCAGTGGGACGGATCACAAGCAATGAGAAAACACAGGATGATAAGGCTTTGTGAGACAGCGCTGGAACGTGCGCCTTGACAGCAACTGCCCACTGTCGTACAGCCATGGGTGTCTCCAGGGGAAAAAAAACACATCCTTGTGGTCAACTACTTCCAAACATGTGACAAAAACTGTTGTTTACACAGGAATCTAAGAAAACACATCAAAGAGTTAGATTTGAAAAAAAAAAAATCTCCCTAATGTGTACGTGAAAAAGTGCAAATTGACGGTTACAGCCAGGATATGCTATGTGGTGATTGTCTGCTAGATTTGGACTACCCTAACATGTTGTCAATGTATTCAAATAACTCCAACCCTATACAGTTGCTCAACACACAACTGGTTGTGGCTTCACTAGAGCTCTACTTAGCCACAGCAAGATGAAATGCTTCACCTTCAAACATTGCTAATTTTGGCAAGCCAGTAACCTGTTAAACATAAAGAATCCGGAAAATATTTCATTGATACACACACAAAAAAAAAACCCCAGCAAAAGTCCTGAACCCTAAACGATCACTACATATCAGACAATCGGCGGGCAGCAGCACTCCTCGTCTGGTACAGAATGTCCGTATTCTGGGGGAGCAGGACAGCCGAAGAGTCTCCCACAGTTGACCCCAGCTCCACCTTGTCCAGCTCCTTGACCATGCTGTCCCTCCATCAGGACTGATTGGTCAAGTGTCTCCGTGGACCTCACCTGGGTGGCGACGCAGGCGCGGCTTGATCAGATACTTCACGCGCTGCAAGCACACAGAGCAGAGCTTAACCCCACAGCTTCTCAGCCTCTATGAAAGCAGGTCAGGGCATGCGTGACTGTTGCATGGATGGCTATGTAATGCTGTACTGTGTGAAAGACGTATTGTCGAATAATACTGCCTGATGACCTGATCTGCCTAGCTCACCTTACCCAAGGAGGCTATATGTGCATGTGTGTGTGTGTGTGTGTGTGTGTGTGTGTATGTGTGTGTGTGTAAGGATGTTTTCTTATACTTCATAATCCGACAGATGTTTTATCACTACTTAGTATGAACATGCCCTGCAAACCTGGTAGACAAGGAAATCAAACAGGAGAGAGCCCATCCACTTAATGAACTCCTGAGCTCTATCTCCTTTGGATGACACATCACAACCTGACTGACTGTTAATACTTGGTTCTCTCTCTCTCTCTCTCTCTCTCTCTGTCTCTGTCTCTGCTGCAAATACACGCTATGAAGCCCTCTGAGGCAAATTTCCTTTTTTAATGATTTCATGAGCAAAACACTCATTGTGCTTCTGACTACTTCAGATTTTGCACCATTCTTGGTAGTATCTTTGACTTCAACTTTATTTGCTCAAATTGCTGTCCTTGACGCTATCCACCAATGCAACTAACTATATCCTGCTTAAAGTCACCCAGTGAAATTCATTTTAGCTACTTATCCAGACAACTTCACAAAAATGTAGCTAAAATGTCACAAATTTCCGTCGCTTTGATGGCTGAAATGTGTGTGTGTGACTACACACAAACTGTGCTTCGTATCTAAATTAAGATGCGCATGCAGTGAACATGCATGTGTCCTTGTGTAAGAGCTCTTTGCACACAGGTATTCTACCTGATGTTAATGTTACATGCCAGCATGCACACTAACATAGTACTGGTAGTGCATCTGGTGAAACGATCACTATCTTCTTATCAGACCGAAAGCACCAGGTGTTTCCACACAAAAGCTGTGGTGCTTGGCAAAACCTATGACATGAATAGAGTTGGAGACAAATATTAGTTCCACTGGAGTATCCCGAATTTTCGGAAATTCATGAAAAACAAAATGTTACCTCTTCAATATTAATATCCAGAATTCATGTTCTCGTTTCTTGGCTTATTTTCTGCCCCCAAATATATCTTTTCAAACTGAATGAAAAAATTTGATCTTGCAACACTGCCTCATATGGCTTTAAAAAGTTATTTATCATTTATGATGCAGATTTCATGTTGAAGAATTGATTTCACTGTTGTCCTTAAATCTTAATATCTGCTGAGCTGGGGGTCACAAGTTAATTAACCTTCTTATACTCGTAATGGGAAAATCCGGAACTTAATGTCAGGCACCTGTTCTTCCCATACCAGGAGGTACTGGGACCTTTCCGTGGGGACTTTTCCATCATGTAGTGATCATGTGTGTAGACACGCACAGTCGCAGACAGTAACTAGGAAGACTCAGGCATGGCCCAATCATGTGTTGGCACTATTTTTTGGGTGATGAAACCACGCGTGTTCATCGAGAAATGGCACAAACACAGTGAGTAAGTTTGTGAATGAAACCGATCGACTTTAACAAAGGCTGCTTTGGTGCCTGCTACGAACAACGAAGAGATGATCAACTACTCGCAAGAGGAGTTAGATCAAATTATTGTGGAAGTGGAGATGTTTGAAACAGAGATGGAGAATGAAGTGATGTAGAAGTAGGTAGTGGTGTTGAAAAAAACGGTGAAGTGCAAAGTGACCCAGAATACAATGTTCCTCTGGCAGCACTTCAGACAAAATGGTGGCCTGCGACACGTGGCGGCAGCAGAGATGCGTCAGTTTCAGGACCCCACCGGGCCAGCTCATTCATTACCCGACACAGCTACACCACTTGATTTTTTTCGTTTTGTTTGTGCCTCCTCTTTGTTTTTTTTTAGACTGACTGCTGCCGATGAAACAAACAGGTATGCAAGACAAAAACCAGCTGCAAGGGTGCACCTGACTCTCTTTTATAGTACTGTGTGTGACATGCAGCAAGTTCTGTATGACACTGGTGGGACAACCAGTGGGACCTGTATTACCAGGCAGCAGATGGATCATGTCAGGTAGGCCTCAGATTTCATCTTACATTAACAACTTGCATCAGCATGGTGACTGTGCATGCTTGCATGCTGTAAACTTGACTGTCATCATAAAATGTCACGTGTCTGGTGACAATTTGGTGACAGTGACACGACCTATATCTCTGACAGACAAAATATAGTTCAAAGTGAAGTGCATGCTCTTATGAAACTGTCTGCCAATTTTCTTTCTCCTAGAGGTTCAAATACATTCCCCATAAGTTAATAATCATACATACCCATTTTTAGGCTGAAACCTGTAAAAGAATCTGAAATCTAGGGGAAGTTTGCAGTCAGAGAAACCAAGTACAAGAGGCTTAAATCCCCATATCAGTCATTCATATGTGCGTGTGTGTGTGTGTGTGTGTGTGTGTGTGTGTGTGTGTGTGTGTGTGTGTGTGTGTGTGTGTGTGTGTGTGTGTGTGTGTGCACGTGGACACGGTGGATGTGTGTAGATGTGTATGTGTGTGTGTGTGTGTGTGTGTGTGTGTGAGAGAGAGAGTGTAGATAGAGAGAGAGAGAGAGAGAGAGAGAGACAGAGACAGAGACAGAGACAGAGATAGTGAGACACAGAGAGAGTGTGTGTATGTGCGTGCGTGTGTGTGTGCATGAGCATGCACATGTGAGAGAGAGAAGAGAGTGAGGGAGAAAATTAGATAAAAGAGAGAGAGGGAGAGAAAGCTGACTAGTTTTGTCTGGACTGGCCAAGACATCTGCAACCATGGCCTACCTCAACCAGAGAGCCCTTGGCACCCAGAAGCCTGTAGACGACGGCAACGATGGGGATGAAGATGACAGAGATGAAAGCCAGAGACCAGCCAATGGCGATGCCCCATCCTGGGTACTCGTACAGCACAGTCTTGCGCTTGTACGTCAGGTCAGAGTAGCTGATCAGCCCCATGACAAAGATCACCTGAGGTCAAAGGTGAGAGCAGCTCATCAGTCCATGACAAAGTTCACCTGAAGCAATGTGGGTGATTAACCTCACAACAGGCTTGTTTACTCTAAAACTGCTGTTGGTGTACTTACAAAAAAAAAAAAAAATGAGCGTTTTTCTCAAAGAATGTGTACAAATCTTCCAAACTGTTGTAAAAGCTAAAAGGGGAGGGATTCATAATTCAAATTGCTGTAAGAGCTGGGGAGGAGGGGGAGGGTTTTGTTTTAACATGCCATTGCACACAATGCAGTGCCTACAGTACTACCTGTTCATCAGAATACTTGGACATGAATTCAAACCTTCTTGCCATGTTTTTCTTTTCTTTCTTTTTTCTTTTTTTGTTTTTTTTGTTTAACATTTCAGGGCCAGAAGTCACCACTACTGTTTCTATGTCTCAACACACTGTTGAAGAAGCTACTGCAGCCAGATATAATTTTTGCTCTCAAGAGTTGACAAGACCTGTTGCTCTTTGGTCAGAGAACCCACGCTGACACATCAACACAATAAACCAAGTGCAAATAATGCTTTTAAAAAAACTTTGTTGCTATAATTTTTTTCGTTGAAGTTCATCATGCTCATTGTATTTTCACCAAATGTATATACAAAACCGTAATTCATAGTTAAACAGGTCTGTCACAATTAAGTTCACCTGAGGTTAATGGTCGGAGAAACTGATTAACCACGGCACAAAATTCACCCTAGATCAATGGTCAAAGTAGCAGATCCTTCCCAGAATAAAGATCACTTGAGGTTAAGGATCAGAGCGGCTGATTTAACAGGATGAACATCCCCTTAACATGTGTCTTTTAACAATATCAAAGTCAACTGGCACACAATGTGTACAATCATATCAAAGAAATATTTCTTTGGCAGAAAAAAGGAAAATAATCAAAACAGTCAGCTTAATTATCAAAGGAAGTTTAAAAGAGTAATGGTTGCATGTGGAAGTTCAAGCATGAAAATAAATTTTGAAATACTAAGCCCACACAAAGAACATAACAAACACTAAAGAAATGAGCCTCAACCTTCTGATCTTTTTCAGGCAGAACAAAAACAAAGCAAAACGAAAAAACCATCAACAACCGCTGAAAACGAAACAAACTAAGAAACAAACTATGAAAATCAGGTACATAACGGGGAATACAAGTGCAAATAAAAAAAGTCTTCAATCTCTATGAAAATGACGGAACAAGAATTTCAAAAGAAGGGGACAGAGGAAGAATTTCGTTACCTTCATTCAGCACAGTATCTCAACATTTACTTTCTTGAGTATTCAGAAAAAAATTCCCAAGCTGAACACAGACAAAAACGATGGTTAAATTTACGCCAAGCTGCCTCTTGCAATTCTTTTTTTACCAGCTGAGCAAAAGAGGACACCCCCTATTACAGGTGGCTCTTTGTCTGCACCTTGTCAGTGTTTGGGATACCTCCAATCCTCGATTCCCTCCACAAGTCTGTTGCATGACATGCACCTCATTAGTGGCTCAGCAGCCATCAACCTCACCAGTCTGATCTTCTGGGAACTTAAGCATGGGCTTCCATCTCGTCCAGTTCTGATGTCTGTAGTCAAACATTGTCAGCAGTCTCCACACAGCCAGTGCACTGCTGGGGACAGGAGGGACAAGCACGGCTGACCTCCATGGAAGTCCAGTCAGTTCACAGCTTTTCTACCTCAGACCATATCTACACCTTGTGAGGTCTGAAGGGATTTTGGACATTTTTAAATTTCATAAAAATGAAGGTAAAGTAAGTAAAAAGATTTGAACATATCTAAAAATCAAGTAAGTAATAAAATTCAACCTCTGCTAGTTTGACCATTTAGTGTCATCAATACAGGGATCAAGATAGTGCTGAGCCTGTGCTGACACACAACAAGCAGTATGGAACACAGACAACATCAAGTAGTGTAGGATCTCCTTTGGAGGTTGTTATCAGGGTGGACTGACACACGGCTGTTACCTGTGCACTGCTGGTATTCACACCCAAAGTTCTATTCAATTCCTGATGTTTTTATACTGCAGCTGAGTACCAGCAACCAACTCAGGTCTGTTACACTGTCAAAAACAATTCTGTCTTGTTATGGGAATCATGCATGAAAACCACACACACACACACACACACACCACACACTCTTTTATATTAAACTGTTTCTGCTGAGAGAAGAACGTGGACCTGAGAATAGACAAAATCATGGCAGTAGACCAGAGCTATCGAAGGATAGACCAGAGCCTGGCGCTGGATGCAAGCGAAGAGAAAGACAGACTCACCATGGTGTAGATGGGGGTCAGAACCATCCAACAAACTTTCATCAGCGGTCCCATGCGGAATCCAAACATCATCTCCAAGTTGTCATAGAAGCGTCTGACCCCTGCACGATACAAAGAGAGTGAGGTTGAAAGTTTGCCATGGCAATCAACACACACCGACACCAGTGTGTGCCCTTGAGGGTGCGGGGGTGGGGGGGTCAACCCATGCAGGGGTTATGCCAATATTTACACACGTGTGCACATTTACACACATCCACCTGTTCGCAAATCACAATGCTGATCATGAATAAGCACTGACATTCACACAGTCGACACACGACATGCATCCACATACTGCTGAAGCCATACCATTATTTTCTTCTAAATCTTATTCCTACTCTATTTTCCTTTTCTTTTTTCGCAAGTGCATCAGGTTTATATTTCTTGTGTTTTGGTTGTTGTCGTTTGGCTTTTATCTGAATTACTGCTTTCCTTTCGTTTCATCATATTATGTTTTGTGAAAATTCATTTTGAGTCTACCATACTTACCACAGAAGGGTGGACTGATGTAAAAAAAAAAAATAACAGACAGAAAAAAGAATACAAAACAATTAATATGTTATCAAACTTTATTTCAAACTGTCACATCTACAAAAGCACATTCACACACTCAAGTAGTCATTATTACTGTGTAGAGACAAAACATATATGAATTACTTATCACCGAGAAAAAAACTCTTCCAAAGAATTAAATTCATTTGGATTTCTGATCGTGATTATCACACTGACACTATTTTGAAAGCCACTAGCCACATCAGAATGATATAAGTGGTATAAATTATACCTTGTTAGTGTCAACATAAAGAAAAGAATTTAACATTTTGGGGCATATATTATTTCAGAAAGCCCGAATGAATCTCTGAACACCATTAAATTACAAGCCCTTTAACTTGCTGAATTACAAAAGTCTTCTTTTTTTTGTTTAATGATAATGCACAACAATACTGTGTTCTGCATACATATGATGAAGAAATATACTACAGAATCTGTCACTAATTATCAAAATACAATGGAATTTGCTAACGACAAATGCATGCACACTAACTTTCCAGCTAATTTCAATGTTTTATCAATTTCATTCTATACTGCTAAAAAGGAGTATTGTCTCTCTGTTTTGTGAAAAAATGCATTGTATCTACAATATATCTAAATTACATGAGACAAAAAAAGTTCATGTAAGATTTGAAATTAACATAGTTAACAGTATTGCCAATAAAACTGCTAACTACAGGCCATACTATGAAATGACTTCAGTCCATTATGAAGCTTATTAGTAACTAACTCTGTTACAATTCAAAACTAGAATTGTATGTTAAAATTCCTTCAAGGATTTACATCTCTAGTTAATTTTTCATTTCAGCTCTTCTCTATTCATTGTTACGCTTAAAAAAGCTTTCAATGGAATTGAGATTCCCTCTGCCCACCATCCTGCTTCCTCTCTTCCCACCTCTAACCTCCCATCCCCCTCCCCCCCCCCCCCCCCCCCCCCTCTCTCTTTTCAATTTTCAGTGCCCAGAAATCACTGGGCTTTGATTATTATTCTATGAAATCAAAACACAGATTGTTTGCCTGCTAGCATTAGGAGGTTTTTCCAGCACTTGCATCTGGATGTTTGTCATATGTTAGCACTTGTATGTTTGCCAGTTTGCATCTGGATGTATGTCATGTGTTAGCATTTGTATGTTTGCCAGTTTGCCTCTGGATGTTTGTCATGTGTTAGCATTTGTATGTTTTGCCAGTTTGCATTTAGGTGTTTGCCAGGTGGTTGCTTCGAGATGTTTGCAAGGTGTCAGCATTGAGATGTTCTTTAGATGTGAACATTTGGATGTATGTCATGTGTTAGCATTTGTATGTTTGCCAGTTTGCGTTTAGGTGTTTGCCTGGTGGTAGCTTTGGGATGTTTGCAAGGTGTCAGAATTAGCATGTTCTTCAGATGTAAACATCTGGACGTTTGTCAGGCATGAGCATTTGGATGCTTTTCTGGTTTAAAAAAAAAAACTTCTGTTCCACTGAACGTAAGAGACAAACAAATTAAAAGGCAAAAACAAAGTCACCTCACCCTGAAACAAACTGCTTTTATGGTATTAGTATTTGGATACTTGCCATTTAGCATTTGAATGTTTGTCAGCCATCAGCATCTGGGCATCTGCCACTTAGTAACCAGATGTTTGCCAGTTAGCATTTGGATGCTTGGTAAGTGTTGCCATTTGCATGTTTGGCAGGTATTAGCATCTGGATGTTTCCTTGGTGTTAGCTCTCGAAGTTTGCAATTTTGATACATGCGTGACCAGAATATCAATCCTACGTCAATTCAATAATTCAGCTGTCAAGGAAAGGGTGGAGACAATTTTGTTTATTCTGTTTGTCAGTACTGTTATAGTAAAATGTCTTTAACACTTGATCTACATTTTCCTAAAAGAGGTACATTATCATACATGATGCAGACTGGTAAATATTTTGATAGAGCACTTTATCCATCTACGTACAATATCATGCACACAACTGGCTGACAACACCAGTTAACTTGTCACTGGAATATTAATTTCTGAAATCCTTTTGCCTTTTTTCTCAAAGACAAATTTGTGTTAAAAGAAAACACTTTTCATATTTCAATCAGGTGATCTTGCGCCAGGTGAATGGGGGCGAAGGGTTGTTCAAGACGCGAGAGAACGTCTCTCTTCACTTCCTCGCTGCGTCAATGCATGTGGGTCGTGGCGAAGGGACCAGTGATTGTGATATGGGGGTGTGCTGTACCTGACAGTATGCCGGAAGGGGAAAGTTATGACGGCACCAGTCGGAGGGGTGTGGAAGAGGGGGGCTCGGTACCCAGTTTGAAGAGTTTCTACCATCTGACTGTAAGGCCCTGAGGGAAGATGTATGTGGGGACAAAAGGGTGGGGTGGATGTTGGTGCTGAGAGTTTAAAGGGGGGCCTCGGGGGGTGGGTTGGATATAATGTGTGTTTTGTTGTGTGGGTGTAGTTGGCCTGTAGGTTGATTTGGATGATGGGGACAGTGAATCCATTGTTAAGGGGGGGTTTTGGAGGGCAAACCACCCA
Source organism: Conus betulinus (assembly GCA_016801955.1). NCBI lineage: Eukaryota > Metazoa > Mollusca > Gastropoda > Neogastropoda > Conidae > Conus > Conus betulinus. The sequence goes on along the minus strand of JADBJO010006322.1, from coordinate 113,823 downwards.
GAGGGGGGGGCATAACATGCACTGGGCTCAAGGTGCCGAACAGTCTGGGTAATGAGAGGTGTGAACGTCATGAAACGCAAAAAAAGACTATACTCAGTATACATAGTCGTAGGTTAGCTGGGAAACACAAGGCAGGAGAAACGCAGTTAGGGGAGGTGGGGGCCAGCGCGCATTATACAAGGAGGAGCGTAGAATGCGAGTTGAAGAAGGCAGAAACTCGGCCCGATCCCGGCGTTGTGATTGGGGAACTGGGTATAAATGCAGGAGAGAAAGGGGAGGGCAACAAGAGGGGGGCCAGATAGGGGCAAACAAGAGGAAAAAAGGCAAACACGCAGCAACAATGGACAAGGGAATGAAGAAGGAACAAAGAAATAAAAGATAACATTCATAGGGGAAAAAGTGCAACAGGGAAAAGAGCGGGCAACAAGGTGGTGTTAAGCATTGGGGGAGTCCGCTCGGTCATGGGCGCCCCCGCCAACATAGGGTGTACAGACTATGATACCCACAGGGAACGAGCCAAAAAAAAAAAAAAACAATGGAAAAACACGTATCAAAAAAGTTCGGAGGAGGGGGGGGCCAGGGCATCAAGACGTTCACGCAGGGGGGCACGAAGCTAGCAGGAGTCGCGAAACACGGTATACGGCGAGAGCGAAAGGTGAAGGAACCCAAAGACGGCCTTCGCGACGGTTCAAACAGGAAGATAAGGAGCAAAGGCAAGAAGACAGAAGAATAAACAAAACGATAAGAAAAAAGAAGAGCGGAAAGACCAGGGCGGGAAGAGAGAGGAAGCATCAAGATAGAAAAACCGATGACAGACTAGGGTATAACCTACCGGGGTGGAACACACAAACTTGCGCCGTGAAACTAATGGAATGAGTATGTAAGACAGAGCGCGAAAGACGTAGAAACAAACACAAGAAGTATTGGAGCATACGTGTGAAGAGCTATCAAAAGATCTCAGCATCACCCGAGGGAAAGGGAGCCAGACAACATACAGGGCAGACAAACCCGGTAGGTGGGCACCGCACAGACACAGTATGAAACAATAAAAATATATATTAGTTACAGGCATCGAACAATACAACAATAAGACTACAACGTGGAAAGCTGTACTGCGACCGGTTGAAGAATACCCGGGGCGATGGAACGGTTAGAGGAGCAGAATCGAGGGTAGACAAACGACAGTGAGGCACGAACAGAAGAGACAAAAGTAACACACAAAGAAACAGGGGGACAAAAAAACAGTTAACACAAGCAACAAGGAGGTAAAAAAAAAAGAAACTGTGTACGGTGCGTAAGTGTGTGGGGGTTGGTCTGTAAACAAGGGAGCAGCGACAAACAAAGGAGAGGAATAGGACAAGAGGGGAGACAGGCACAAAAGGTTGGCCAAGGGACATTGTCCAGACTGAACTGGGGAGGGGGGAAAATGGAAGAGGCAAGTGGGATGGAAGGGACGTGGAGGTCAGGGGCGGAAACAGTATTAGGAAGAATAAGTTGCGGTGGGAACAAGGGAAAGTATGGAGTCAACGAGACCCGCCGTATAGAACCACTCACGACGCGCGCCGGGCCAGCACGGTAACTAATGGCGGGGGGCGGGCAGACGCACCTAAAACACAAAGCCCGCAATACATCGGGCAAGGTGTACGCCGAGGCGGTGGACGCACACAAGGAACGGCGCCGCCGAGTCGCCACAACAAACGGCACGTGGCCGGGGCGGTGACACACGTAGGCACCCCCACAAACAAAACCACACCCCCCAACCCCCCCGCCGGGAAAAGCGCGGACGAAGCGTACGGCGTAAAGCGCGTCGAAGGGCTACCAGGGTAATTGCATACATAGAGCAGAAACAAAGCAGGAAGAGGAATTAAGGTGGGGGAGGCCTGACAGCGGGGGAACCGGACCACGAGGGGGGATCACCGTAAGGCATGCAGACCAATCTACAAGGTGGAGGCCGACGCACGTAAATAACGACGAGGGCCCCGATCAATGAGTGAAGAGAACAGTTCGCGGGTACCACACGTGTTGTCATGGGAAGCAAAGACGCAAGTGGAGGCCAGACTTAACTGGAGGGGGCACCTGGTGCCTTTGATACACTATATCATCTCTACGAATACCAAGCGCACGGTAGAAGGGCCTTCGGGAGAATGTAATCTCGAAAACAGGACGAGGAACAAGACGCAACAAATACCCAAAAGGGCGCCACCCGGGCGAGGACAAGATTGGAAGGGCGGACAGAGTGATATTACCGGGCACCAGAGCAAAAGTCAACTTCGAAGCGACACCAGAACACTCAATGCTAAACCGGCCAAACTCAAAGGGCAACCACTCCAACACCAATGCACTACGCAAACCCCAAACTGGGACCTCTTGCAGTATCCCAATCGAGATGGCGGACACATGCAAATGCAAAGGCAATTAGCCAATACAATACCAAAAGCAGGTGTGGGTGGGGTTGTCAGTGGTTACTTGGGGGGTGGGCCGTGTAATGGGGGGGGCCTGACGTCGGGCAACAGAAGTTGTCTGTGAAACCAAACAGCAGCCACAGCTCAGGCCTGCCAAACTGACACCTTGCAAACATCTCGAAGCAACCACCTGGCAAAACCTAAATGCAAACGGCAAACATACAAATGCTAACACATGACAAACATCCAGAGGCAAACTGGCAAACATACAAATGCTAACACATGACATACATCCAGATGCAAACTGGCAAACATACAAGTGCTAACATATGACAAACATCCAGATGCAAGTGCTGGAAAAACCTCCTAATGCTACAGGCAAACAATCTGTGTTTTGATTTCATAGAATAAATAATCAAAGCCCAGTGATAATCACTGAAAATTGAAAAAGAGCCCAGTGATTGTGGCACTGAAAAGGGAAAGAGAGTAATAAGCTTCATAATGGACTGAAGTCATTTCATAGTATGGCCTGTAGTTAGCAGTTTTATTGGCAATACTGTTAACTATGTTAATTTCAAATCTTACATGAACTTTTTTTTGTCTCATGTAATTTAGATATATTGTAGATACAATGCATTTTTTCACAAAAAGAGAGAGACAATACTCCTTTTTAGCAGTATAGAATGAAATTGATAAAACATTGAAATTAGCTGGAAAGTTAGTGTGCATGCATTTGTCGTTAGCAAATTCCATTGTATTTTGATAATTAGTGACAGATTCTGTAGTATATTTCTTCATCATATGTATGCAGAACACAGTATTGTTGTGCATTATCATTAAACAAAAAAAAGAAGACTTTTGTAATTCAGCAAGTTAAAGGGCTTGTAATTTAATGGTGTTCAGAGATTCATTCGGGCTTTCTGAAATAATATATGCCCAAAATGTTAAATTCTTTTCTTTATGTTGACACTAACAAGGTATAATTTATACCACTTATATCATTCTTATGTGGCTAGTGGCTTTCAAAATAGTGTCAGTGTGATAATCACGATCAGAAATTCCAAATGAATTTAATTCTTTGGAAGAGTTTTTTTTTTCTCGGTGATAAGTAATTCATATATGTTTTGTCTCTACACAGTAATAATGACTACTTGAGTGTGTGAATGTGCTTTTGTAGATGTGACAGTTTGAAATAAAGTTTGATAACATATTAATTGTTTTTTGTATTCTTTTTTCTGTCTGTTATTTTTTTTTTTTTACATCAGTCCACCCTTCTGTGGTAAGTATGGTAGACTCAAAATGAATTTTCACAAAACATAATATGATGAAACGAAAGGAAAGCAGTAATTCAGATAAAAGCCAAACGACAACAACCAAAACACAAGAAATATAAACCTGATGCACTTGCGAAAAAAGAAAAGGAAAATAGAGTAGGAATAAGATTTAGAAGAAAATAATGGTATGGCTTCAGCAGTATGTGGATGCATGTCGTGTGTCGACTGTGTGAATGTCAGTGCTTATTCATGATCAGCATTGTGATTTGCGAACAGGTGGATGTGTGTAAATGTGCACACGTGTGTAAATATTGGCATAACCCCTGCATGGGTTGACCCCCCACCCCCGCACCCTCAAGGGCACACACTGGTGTCGGTGTGTGTTGATTGCCATGGCAAACTTTCAACCTCACTCTCTTTGTATCGTGCAGGGGTCAGACGCTTCTATGACAACTTGGAGATGATGTTTGGATTCCGCATGGGACCGCTGATGAAAGTTTGTTGGATGGTTCTGACCCCCATCTACACCATGGTGAGTCTGTCTTTCTCTTCGCTTGCATCCAGCGCCAGGCTCTGGTCTATCCTTCGATAGCTCTGGTCTACTGCCATGATTTTGTCTATTCTCAGGTCTACGTTCTTCTCTCAGCAGAAACAGTTTAATATAAAGAGTGTGTGTGTGTGTGTGTGTGTGTCTGTGTGGTTTTCATGCATGATTCCCATAACAAGACAGAATTGTTTTTGACAGTGTAACAGACCTGAGTTGGTCGCTGGTACTCATTTGCAGTATAAACATCAGGAATTGAATAGAACTTTGGGTGTGAATACCAGCAGTGCTCAGGTAAACAGCCAGTGTCAGTCCACCCTGATAACAAACCTCCAAAGGAGATCCTACACTACTTGATGTTGTCTGTGTTCCATACTGCTTGTTGTGTGTCAGCACAGGCTCAGCACTATCTTGATCCCTGTATTGATGACACTAAATGGTCAACTAGCAGAGGTTGAATTTTATTACTTACTTGATTTTTAGATATGTTCAAATCTTTTTACTTACTTTACCTTCATTTTTATGAAATTTAAAAATGTCCAAAATCCCTTCAGACCTCACAAGGTGTAGATATGGTCTGAGGTAGAAAAGCTGTGAACTGACTGGACTTCCATGGAGGTCAGCCGTGCTTGTCCCTCCTCCCAGCAGTGCACTGGCTGTGTGGAGACTGCTGACAATGTTTGACTACAGACATCAGAACTGGACGAGATGGAAGCCCATGCTTAAGTTCCCAGAAGATCAGACTGGTGAGGTTGATGGCTGCTGAGCCACTAATGAGGTGCATGTCATGCAACAGACTTGTGGAGGGAATCGAGGATTGGAGGTATCCCAAACACTGACAAGGTGCAGACAAAGAGCCACCTGTAATAGGGGGTGTCCTCTCTTGCTCAGCTCAGCTGGTAAAAAAAGAATTGCAAGAGGCAGCTTGGCGTAAATTTAACCCATCGTTTTTGTCTGTGTTCAGCTTGGGAATTTTTTTCTGAATACTCAAGAAAGTAAATGTTGAGATACTGTGCTGAATGAAGGTAACGAAATTCTTCCTCTGTCCCCTTCTTTTGAAATTCTTGTTCTGTCATTTCATAGAGATTGAAGACTTTTTTTATCTGCACTTGTATTTCCCCGTTTATGTACCTGATTTTCATAGTTTGTTTCTTAGTTTGTTTCGTTTTCAGCGGTTGTTGATGGTTTTTTTTTCGTTTTGCTTTGTTTTTGTTCTGCCTGAAAAAGATCAGAAGGTTGAGGCTCATTTCTTTAGTGTTTGTTATGTTCTTTGTGTGGCTTAGTATTTCAAAATTTATTTTCATGCTTTAACTTCCACATGCAACCATTACTCTTTTAAACTTCCTTTGATAATCAAGCTGACTGTTTTGATTATTTTCCTTTTTTCTGCCAAAGAAATATTTCTTTGATATGATTGTACACATTGTGTGCCAGTTGACTTTGATATTGTTAAAAGACACATGTTAAGGGGATGTTCATCCTGTTAAATCAGCCGCTCTGATCCTTAACCTCAAGTGATCTTTATTCTGGGAAGGATCTGCTACTTTGACCATTGATCTAGGGTGAATTTTGCGCCGTGGTTAATCAGTTTCTCCGACCATTAACCTCAGGTGAACTTAATTGTGACAGACCTGTTTAACTATGAATTACGGTTTTGTATATACATTTGGTGAAAATACAATGAGCATGATGAACTTCAACGAAAAAAATTATAGCAACAAAGTTTTTTTTTAAAGCATTATTTGCACTTGGTTTATTGTGTTGATGTGTCAGCGTGGGTTCTCTGACCAAAGAGCAACAGGTCTTGTCAACTCTTGAGAGCAAATTATATCTGGCTGCAGTAGCTTCTTCAACAGTGTGTTGAGACATAGAAACAGTAGTGGTGACTTCTGGCCCTGAAATGTTAAACAAAAAAAAAAAAAAAGAAAAAAGAAAGAAAAGAAAAACATGGCAAGAAGGTTTGAATTCATGTCCAAGTATTCTGATGAACAGGTAGTACTGTAGGCACTGCATTGTGTGCAATGGCATGTTAAAACAAAACCCCCCCCCTCCCCCCCCAGCTCTTACAGCAATTTGAATTATGAATCCCTCCCCTTTTAGCTTTTACAACAGTTTGGAAGATTTGTACACATTCTTTGAGAAAAACGCTCATTTTTTTTTTTTTTTTGTAAGTACACCAACAGCAGTTTTAGAGTAAACAAGCCTATTGTGAGGTTAATCACCCACATTGCTTCAGGTGAACTTTGTCATGGACTGATGAGCTGCTCTCACCTTTGACCTCAGGTGATCTTTGTCATGGGGCTGATCAGCTACTCTGACCTGACGTACAAGCGCAAGACTGTGCTGTACGAGTACCCAGGATGGGGCATCGCCATTGGCTGGTCTCTGGCTTTCATCTCTGTCATCTTCATCCCCATCGTTGCCGTCTACAGGCTTCTGGGTGCCAAGGGCTCTCTGGTTGAGGTAGGCCATGGTTGCAGATGTCTTGGCCAGTCCAGACAAAACTAGTCAGCTTTCTCTCCCTCTCTCTCTTTTATCTAATTTTCTCCCTCACTCTCTTCTCTCTCTCACATGTGCATGCTCATGCACACACACACGCACGCACATACACACACTCTCTCTGTTTCTCACTATCTCTGTCTCTGTCTCTGTCTCTGTCTCTCTCTCTCTCTCTCTCTCTCATCTCTCTCTCTCACTACACACACACACACACACACACACACACACACACACACACACACATCCACGTGTGCACGTGCACACACACACACACACACGTGCACACACACACACACACACACACACACACACACACACACACACACACACACACACACACACGCACATATGAATGACTGATATGGGGATTTAAGCCTCTTGTACTTGGTTTCTCTGACTGCAAACTTCCCCTAGATTTCAGATTCTTTTACAGGTTTCAGCCTAAAAATGGGTATGTATGATTATTAACTTATGGGGAATGTATTTGAACCTCTAGGAGAAAGAAAATTGGCAGACAGTTTCATAAGAGCATGCACTTCACTTTGAACTATATTTTGTCTGTCAGAGATATAGGTCGTGTCACTGTCACCAAATTGTCACCAGACACGTGACATTTTATGATGACAGTCAAGCTTACAGCATGCAAGCATGCACAGTCACCATGCTGATGCAAGTTGTTAATGTAGATGAAATCTGAGGCCTACCTGACATGATCCATCTGCTGCCTGGTAATACAGGTCCCACTGGTTGTCCCACCAGTGTCATACAGAACTTGCTGCATGTCACACACAGTACTATAAAAGAGAGTCAGGTGCACCCTTTGCAGCTGGTTTTTGTCTTGCATACCTGTTGTTTTGTTTCATCGGCAGCAGTCTTAAAAAAAAACAAAGAGGCACAAACAAAACGAAAAAATCAAGTGGTGTAGCTGTGTCGGGTAATGAATGAGCTGGCCCGGTGGGTTCCTGAAACTGACGCATCTCTGCCGAGCCACGTGTCGCAGGCCACCATTTTGTCTGAAGTGCTGCCAGAGGAACATTGTATTCTGGGTCACTTTGCACTTCACCGTTTTTTTTCAACACCACTACCTACTTCTACATCACTTTCATTCTCCATCTCTGTTTCAAACATCTCCACTTCTACAATAATTTGATCTAACTCCTCTTGCGAGTAGTTGATCATCTCTTCGTTGTTCGTAGCAGGCACCAAAGCAGCCTTTGTTAAAGTCGATCGGTTTCATTCACAAACTTACTCACTGTGTTTGTGCCATTTCTCGATGAACACGCGTGGTTTCATCACCCAAAAATAGTGCCAACACATGATTGGGCCATGCCTGAGTCTTCCTAGTTACTGTCTGCGACTGTGTGTGTCTACACACATGATCACTACATGATGGAAAAGTCCCCACGGAAAGGTCCCAGTACCTCCTGGTATGGGAAGAACAGGTGCCTGACATTAAGTTCCGGATTTTCCCATTACGAGTATAAGAAGGTTAATTAACTTGTGACCCCCAGCTCAGCAGATATTAAGATTTAAGACAACAGTGAAATCAATTCTTCAACATGAAATCTGCATCATAAATGATAAATAACTTTTTAAAGCCATATGAGGCAGTGTTGCAAGATCAAATTTTTTCATTCAGTTTGAAAAAGATACTTTTGGGGGCAGAAAATAAGCCAAGAAACGAGAACATGAATTCTGGATATTAATATTGAAGAGGTAACATTTTGTTTTCATGAATTTCCGAAAATTCGGGATACTCCAGTGGAACTAATATTTGTCTCCAACTCTATTCATATCATAGGTTTTGCCAAGCACCACAGCTTTTGTGTGGAAACACCTGGTGCTTTCGGTCTGATAAGAAGATAGTGATCGTTTCACCAGATGCACTACCAGTACTATGTTAGTGTGCATGCTGGCATGTAACATTAGCATCAGGTAGAATACCTGTGTGCAAAGAGCTCTTACACAAGGACACATGCATGTTCACTGCATGCGCATCTTAATTTAGATACGAAGCACACAGTTTGTGTGTAGTCACACACACACATTTCAGCCATCAAAGCGACGGAAATTTGTGACATTTTAGCTACATTTTTTGTGAAGTTGTCTGGATAAGTAGCTAAAATGAATTTCACTGGGTGACTTTAAGCAGGATATAGTTAGTTGCATTGGTGGATAGCGTCAAGGACAGCAATTTGAGCAAATAAAGTTGAAGTCAAAGATACTACTACCAAGAATGGTGCAAAATCTGAAGTAGTCAGAAGCACAATGAGTGTTTTGCTCATGAAATCATTAAAAAAGGAAATTTGCCTCAGAGGGCTTCATAGCGTGTATTTGCAGCAGAGACAGAGACAGAGAGAGAGAGAGAGAGAGAGAGAGAGAACCAAGTATTAACAGTCAGTCAGGTTGTGATGTGTCATCCAAAGGAGATAGAGCTCAGGAGTTCATTAAGTGGATGGGCTCTCTCCTGTTTGATTTCCTTGTCTACCAGGTTTGCAGGGCATGTTCATACTAAGTAGTGATAAACACATCTGTCGGATTATGAAAAAGTTAAGAAACATCCTTACACACACACACACACACACACACACACACACACACACACACACACACACACACATGCACATATAGCCTCCTTGGGGTAAGGTGAGCTAGGCAGATCAGGTCATCAGGCAGTATTATTCGACAATACGTCTTTCACACAGTACAGCATTACATAGCCATCCAGTGCAACAGTCACGCATGCCCTGACCTGCTTTCATAGAGGCTGAGAAGCTGTGGGGTTAAGCTCTGCTCTGTGTGCTTGCAGCGCGTGAAGTATCTGATCAAGCCGCGCCTGCGTCGCCACCAGGTGAGGTCCACGGAGAACTTGACCAACATCATCCTGATGGAGGACAGCATGTTCAAGGAGCTGGACAAGGTGGAGCTGGGGTCAACTGTGGGAGACTCTCTGCTGTCTGCTCCCCCAGAATACGGACATCTGTACCCAGACGAGAGTGCTGCTGCCGCCGATGTCATGATATGTAGTGAGGGCATGCACATGCAAATGAAAGACAAACAGAACGTGGCATAATCTTTTTTTTCCCCTCCCAAAACCTTGTCCAGATGTTGCTTGAGTCAGAGTTTCTTTTTAGGGTTCAGGACTTGCTGGGGTTTTTTTTGTGTGTGTATCAATGAAATATTTTCGGAATTCTTTATGTTTAACATGGTTACTGGCTTGCAAAAATTAGCAATGTTTGAGGTGAAGCATTTCATTTGCTGTGGCTAAGTAGAGCTCTAGTGAAGCAACAACCAGTTGTGTTGAGCACTGTATATGGTGTGAGTAATTTGAATACATTGACAACATGTTAGGGTAGTCCAATCATAGCAGACAATCACCACATAGCATCATCCTGGCTGTACCGTAAAATTTGCACTTTTCACGTACACATTAGGGAGACTTTTTTTTTTTTTTTCAAATCTAAATCTTTGATGTGAATTTCTTATGATCCTGTGTAAACAACAAGTTTTTGTCACATGTTTGGAAGTAGTTGACCACAAGGATAGTGTTTTTTTCCCATGGAGACAACAATGGCTGTACTGACAGTGGTCAGTTGCTGTCAGGGCAGTTCCAGCGCTGTCTCCAATAAAGCTGATCATCCTGTGTTTTCTTCATTGCTTGTGATCCAGTCCACTGTGACGATGAAGAAACGACACAGATTACACTCTCATCACAACTGATATTGCGGCGGCTGTGGCACCATCATGATGGGAGTTCACTCATCTGATAAACACATTTTCCTTTTTTGGTGAATGCATATCAACAGTGTCAGTTTGTGATGTCAGTTGTGCCCATGCAGACTGACCACAGACAAGATTTCTACACATGAAATGACATGCACATTAATGTCCAGTGATTTGGGGTGCCTTGATCTTTAGGTTCAGTTACAGGGGTACAAGGTATCAAGATATGACTAGCATTTTTTAAGGGAAAAAAGAAAAAAAAAAAACGTAAACAGAATATATATGTATATATATATATATATATTTTTTTTTTTTTTTTTTTTGTTAATCTTTTTGGGGGGTTTTTTTTTCATGAACGTTTTTACATTGTACGCAAAAGTCCAATCTGGGGAAGTTACTCATCTCTTTGTTTTGCAATCCATTTATTATATTGATGTTAACTCGTGTTTGTGTGAAACAAAATAAAAACAAAGCAGTAAGTGCATATATTTGAGCACCAGAAACAAAACAGGTGGAGCCACTGAGAGTGTATGACAGGCAGCATTACCAGTCCTATGATGGAGACTCTGCCCCTTTTCTTAGATGAATGTCCTTAGTGATAAGTTTGTACTGGAGGGTCGAGGGATGAACAGATGCCAGAATTGATGTACATGCACACACACATGCTCACGCATGGCACTGTTTACATTTTAATTCTTAAATTGTGAATGTAAGACTGTATGTGTACTAAGTTTGTCAAGTCTTTTATTCTTCCTCTGCTCCTACAGTTTTTTTTTTTTTTTTTTTTGTATTAAATTAGACAATGGGAGTGCATGCTTGTGAGTAACTGTGCCTACATGCAATCACACAATAATTCACAGTCCTTTCTCCTGTCCCATCTGTTAGTTTTTGAAGAGCTGAGCTACCGAATGTGATGACAAATGGCAGGAGAAGCAAGTATTCTGGTTAGTGTTGTGTATCAAATAGACAAACAGTGAAAATATGCAAACACACATTCAGTCTCTCTTGTCATGGAAGTCTTATGCAGCTAGGTATTGTCACATTATATGTGGTCTGAGATCAAAATGTATTCCATGCTACATTTGTGTGATTCGTCTCTGATTTTATCATATCCAACACACCTTAGTTAACATTAGTTAACATTCCCTCAAATTGTTTGTCATCATTGCTCTCCCCACTCTTCTTCCATGTTCTCTCCCTCTCGCTTCCTTCCTTCCTTTCACTATCCCTCACCAGCCCTCTATTTCATGTTCATCTGACAAATGTTTTGTCAAGTGTATTGAAAAAAAAAATCATACAGGCAGCCGTGAGATTAGTTTTATACTTCTTAATGATTGCATGAAACCAATTGGGAATGTTGTCCAGAGAATGGTAGTGGGGGGACAGATAGAGGGTTGGGTCAAAGTGTATTGTTGCAGGGTCATCGCTATTGGGAGAAGAGGGCCATTTCTTATCGGTTTCTAGGGGAAACAAAAAGAAGAAATTGGAAAAAAAAAAAAAAAAAAAAAAAAAAAAAGCAAAAATAGAAAAGAAAAAAAAAAACCCTCATATTGAAATGTTATGTTTGCAGTGACCGAGTGGGTGTTATGAAGGAGCGTTTTAAGCCTTTCATTCTTTCCCTGTTGATTTCTGTGTGTATGGAAGCGCACACCTGTCTGGTTGCTGGGCCGTGTCATCAAGTGTTCTTCAGTGTATTCTGTACCCTCAGCTGCTGTGTTCCCCTCTCTTCCTGGGATCTTGGCCTGTCTCTGTGTCTGTGTCTTTTAGGTGTACATCCTGCCTTGCTTTCCACTGGTCTGGGACTGCAGAACCACCCACCATCCACTTCCCTTTCTCCATGTCATTGGTAGAGCTTGGGCTTTTGTCAAACCTGTAGTCTGGAAAGCAAGTTGATGCTTTTGTGTTGAGTAGAATGACTACTCTTAAGGTTCTTGCTGTTGCTGTTTTTTTTTTTTTTTTTTTTTTTTGTAAGCCCTGATCATCCGTGATGTAAATAAGAATCTCAGCTTCTGTTTGTTTGCTTCATCATCTTTCAATCTTTTTTTTTTTTTTGTTGTTGTATGTTTGTTTTATTTTACTTTTTCTTTTTTTTGTCATGCAAGGTGGCATTTTAGCACATGTAAAGGAGGTGACCGTTACGACTGATACAGATGGCTTGTGTCAGAAAGAAAAGCCAGAGGTGTGTTTGACCAGCGCTACCTTATTCAGTGAAAACACCACGATCTGATGGTTGAGCAGGAAAAATGTCTACCTCTGTGCTGATGCTAAGAAAAAAAGTGGTGCCTGACTCCATGCAGATAGTGAGTGACAGAGAGGAACATCTCATCTGCAGAGCAAAGGGTTGTGGTGGTTCTTCCCCCAGTGCTGACTGTGCTAACAACATGTGAACTATATAGGCACAGCTACTGTTCACAAGTTTATTGTAGATTGTTGCCTCAGTGTCATGCTATGAACGCAACTGCCGAACATGGACTTGATAAGCACACTCTTTTCAACAGTATGTTGCAGTTAGTGGTGCAGTGTTATACTATGACCACAACCGCAGAAAAATGAACTAGATATGCATGTATACTCTGTTCACCAGTTCATTGCAAATTGTTGGTACAACATGGTACTGTCTGCAGAACAGGAACTGGATATGCACAGACACTAATCACCAGTGTATTGTAGACTGTTGCCACATGAAACTAAATGCAGAATAGGAACTAGATGTACATAGATACTCTGTTCACCAGTTTACTGTAGACTGTTGCCACAACATCATACTATGAAAATCACGAAATATGATTTAGATAAACACATGTTCTTTGATCACCATTTGTTGTGGATTGTTGCTGTATTACACAGTGAAAAGAATGACAGAATATGAAATAGATAGGGACACGTATTTTGTTCCCCATGTATTGTGGACTGTTGCCATTTTCTACTGAAAATAACAACAAAATATCATGTACTCATGTACAGGCATAAAACAGTGAATGATCAAGATCCTGAAAGGAACAAGGCCATATTGGGTGTGTTGTTTGCCCCTGTATTTCTGTTTTGTTTTTGCACCATGTATCAGAAAACTGTGGTGCCCATAGAGCATTTTTCTTTTCTGCAGAGCTAATAGTCATTTGTTGGAACTATTTTCTGCAGAGCTAATAGTCATTTGTTGGAACTGCTTGTGGAGTCAGATTTTTTCATGTAGAAATCTTCTGTGTCCACCCAGCAGGCGATAGATACCTGATTCAGCTTGGGGTGAGTTCAGGTGGAAAATGGAGAAGGATGGGCCCCTCTTTCTGTTTTGCTGTGCCTAGGCAGGGTGAACTTTAATAACAGTGGGCGGCCATGAGGCTTTAGGACTTTAACTTTAATACAAAGGAAAACAATTGTTCCACTTGATATTTTGCAATCTGTTGAAAAACAGGTAAAAATTTGTTTAGGAAAAAAAAAGTGAAAATGTCGTACCTGCTTTTGAGACTGCCCAGTGAACAGAAGCTGCTGCACATCCAGTGTATATAGCCTTCTGCCTGGTCACCAGAGTGCAGTGGTACATCTGGAATGGTAAACTTTATCACACAAGAAAAAAGAAAGAGTACAAGGCGTGTTTCCTTTTTTTTTTTTTTTTTTTTTTTTTTTTTTTTTTTGAAGACAATGAAGACAGCCCAGAGGCCCAGAAGGCAGACTACAGCAGACCAATGCCAAGGAAGAAAAAACTGTATTTAATCAAAGAAAGGGTCTAAAAATGGAAATTCCTTACTCAGAATTTCATCACTGAGGGGTACACTTTATACTCAAAGACCCAGGTATCGACATTGGGGTGTGAAAATAACAATGCTTTTAAAATTACTTATATGTAAACAAATAACAAAAAAGCAAATGAACAAACTTGTACTGGCTAAATAGTACATTTGCTAGTGGAAACATCAGGTTAAAATTGATAGCATAAGTTACATGATACATGTACTTAAGAGGACATCAGGGTGCTAAATATTGTTTGAACACTAATTCATGAAGTAAAGAGAAACTCTGGTAGAAAAAGTAATGTTGGTAGACTAATTCCTGTTGGAAAGAGTAGCATCATTGGAGAGAAGTAGTGCTGGCAAAATGCACTTCAGATGAAGACTGTATAGTTTGTACATAGAAATGGACTTGTTGACACACTCTTTTGTCATGTAATAAGCACATTTATTTTATTCTTTTTGTGTGTGCATTTCAAGTATTTCTTGCTGTGGTCGTTGTGCTGTGCTGATTTGTTAAAGGTATGTTTTTTCCCCTCCATACATTACAGTGAAATGTTTCCTTTGGAGATGGTGGGTATGATGTGGTGAGATGAGGGTGGGTGTAAATGTATAGGGAAAAGCAGGCAAGCTCATCAAAGCGTTGGGGAACATGCTATGCCAGTAATCATCTCTGATAATAGATCTTACAGTTATCTCCCTTGTGCCTCGTGTGTTACTCTTGATGGTCTTCCTGTTCAGGAAGGTGGTATTATATCAAGCAGTGTTTCATATCAAACAGTGTCTCCTATCAAACAATGTTTCCTATCAAGCAGTGTTTCATATCGAGTTGTGTTTCATATCGGCAATATGATGCCACAAAGAACAGCTATTATAGCCTACACTTTATGGAATTTATATTTTACAGAAAACAACAAACCCGATGATTTTCTCCCTTTTAAGATAGGTATTTCTAATTTGGTGGGGGGAAAAACTTTTCAGTCTTGAAGTCTTATCCACCAAGAGGGTGACTTCTTGGAATGGATGGAGAGCAGAACCTGAATGATGATGCTGGTGCATGCCAGGACCACGTGAACTGCAAGGTCCACTGTGTGTTGCCTTCATCCAGCCCTGTCACCTGTGCCCTGCAGTGGCGTGTCAGAATGCTTCCTGTCCTGAGCCACTTGCTTCCACCCCCTGGCTCCCAGGGCTTGAGGCCATACATCACATCTACACCTTGAACCCCAGAAGTTTTCATTTCAGCTTGTAGTATTCACTAAAGCAGCTCCACCCCTCCAACCCTTTCCCTCTCAAGATATATCCTGGAGAAAAAAAAAAAAAAAAAAACTCAGTTTTTTTTGTTTTCTAATTGAGAAGAGTCTTGACTGTAAATATCATTTTTTTGTCATATTTGCTTTGAAGTTAGAACAAAAAAAGTTGCACATTAGAGTCATACCTTCTTCGTTGTTTGTGTCATGTTAGGCAACCTGTATATGGGTGTTTTTTCTTGTTTTCCGTGCTTTAGTGTCTGTCAGGATAGATGATCTCTGTACATGGGTGTTTTTCTCATTTTCCATACGTTAGTGTCTGTTGAGGCGTGGCCTCTGTGCATGTGTGTGTTGTCTAGGATTCCATGCTTTTCTGTCCACCATGGCACATGGTATGGATCCTGTATATGGGTGTTGTCTCTCATTTTCCCAGCTGGACAATTGTTCTGGATGGGCACAGCTCCTTGTACCAGAGAACGTTGGTTTGATGTACAGCATCCTTTTGGCTGCACTGGGCTGCTGCTGGGGAATGGGACGCAACCACAAACCCCTCATTGACCTAGAACTGAGCGGCAGGCTGTTGTTGGTGGTATTGTTTTATCTCTTTCTTAATTTTCTAAGAAAAAGAAAAACAAACAACAATGACATTCATTTTGGAAGGGAGGGGATGGGGAGGAGGGGTGGGTGGGAGGTCAGTGTAATTATTCTGTCTATTCCTTCTTAGTGATATTCCTTATTTGAGTCTGTCAGATCGGCTTCTAACTTTTGCCAGGTCAGTTTTTTGTAAGTCATGATATTGACTGTGCAGTGAGCCTTTTCGTATGGATTGGCTGTTGTCCATTCCCCTCTAGTATGTCCAATACCTATAATATTCGGTTGGATGTTAGTCGACTTTTGATTTGTGACAGCCATGAGCTGACAGAAGGTCATGCCAGCTATGAACTTTTTTGACATGACACAAGGTCATGTCAGCTATGAACACAAGGTCATTTTTTGACATGACACAAGGTCATGCAGCTATGACATGACACCATGTCTGACATGAACACAAGGTTGTCAGCTCTGACATGACACAAGGTCATCCAGCTATGAACCTGTCTGACATGAAACAAGGTCATGCCAGCATGAACCTGTCATGCCATGTCACGCAGCTATGAACCTGTCTGATATGTCACAAGGTTGTGTCAGCTATGAACCTGTCTGACATGAAACAAGGTCATATGTGAACCTGTCTGACAAGGTTGTGTCAGCTATGAACCTGATATGTCACAAGGTTGTGTCAGCTATGACCTGAAAAACAAGGTCATGCCAGCTATGAACGTGTCTGACATGTCACGAGGTTGTGTCAGCTCCCAACCAGTCAGAATTGGTGGTCAGCTGAGCTGCCAGCTTCTGTACGTAGGATAAATCAGCAAATAAATGGATCAACTAGAGAGGATAGGTCCAAAAATGAATAAATCAGTTAGAGAGGATAAGTCAAAGAAATAAACCAGTCAGAGAGGATGAGTCAATAAAAATAAAAACAACTATAGAGAAGTCACTAAAGAAATGAACAAACTAGAGAGAGATGTCACCAAAGAAATAAACCAACTAGAAAGAGACGTCACCAAAGAAATAAACCAACTAGAGAGAAGAAGTCTCTAAAGAAACAAATCAACCAGAGAGGAGAAGTCAACGAAGAAATACATTAACAAGAAAGAGAAAGTCGCTGAAGAAAGAAATCAACTAGAAAGGAAGCCACTAAAGAAATAAATCGTCTAGAGAGGAGAAGTCACTAAAGAAGTAAATCATTTAGAGGGAGCAGAAGCCGATAAAGAAATAAACTAAACTAACGAGAGAGGAAGAGTCAATGAAGAAAGAAACTAATGAGAGAGGAGAAGCTGACATTAAAAAAGAACGTAATGAGAGAGGAGGAGTCAGGTGTAACTAATCAAGGAATTCCCTGTTTCTTTTCCTTGTTTGTTTTTTTCCCTTTCATTCTGTTTTTTTGTTTGTTTGTTTGTTTATCTCAAACGGACATGTAAAATACGAAATGACAAAATTTGTATTACTTGAAAGTGTAATATTCTATGGATCTGAAGATGGTGATGAATTGATAAGAGTAATATGATAGTATCCATGTTCCGTGGAAAACTCATAATCATCTTAACGATAATGTGAACAGAGCCTGGATACCCATCTGATTCAGTTTGGCACCATGGACCTCACCAAAATTTTGTGAGTTTGTCACGGGGCTACATTCCATCTTTGCGATAAGTTTCATCCAATCGATCACACACTTACTGTGTAATTAAGATTGTAAGTACCTCGCTGAACAGTCTTGGTTTGTTGTGTAATCTGGACGAGTACCAGGAATCTACATCAAAATTCAGCTGATTTGATCAAGTTACATTCCACCGTTTGAGGAATTTGGTGAAAATAGGTTTGCATAATCGGTCTGACAGACTATCATCCCAATCAGCCAATGGACCGGGTTGAGGTTGGAGCCTGAAAGCAGAGGTAACTGACCGAGTGTACAATGTGTTAGGGGAAAGCATAGCCTCAACAGCAGAGGTGATACATGACAAGAATAATGCACTTTGAACTGGAGACATGCGATGAAATGAACTTACTGTATAGCAAGTGCTGCAACGGACAACAGAATGAAAATTGTAAGACATAGTTTGTGAAGGGAATTGTTGAAAAAAAAAAAAAAAAGGATTCCTTTCTGTATCTTTTAAGATCTGTACATAGGACAGTCAGCTGTCATGGAACTTCTATAAACACAGCCATGACTGGGATTCTTGTAGAAAGGTTGCTAGTTTTGCAGGTAAAGGAAAAAAGAAAAGTAATTTTTTTTTTTTAAGATCAGTGACTGTAGTTATGACTGCGAAGATTTGATCGTAAGGACAAACATGACTGTGTGGGAGTTGGCAGGCTGTGCACTCCACGAATGTCCTGCACGTTGCCTTCTTTTTCATCAGTGTAGAAGCTTGAATGCTTGACAATCTTGGTTTGTGGTGATGATCAGTTGTGGGGCTCTCTGTGCTGACAATTTGATGCTGGTGGTTTCGGAATGAGGTGATGGTTGCACCCAATCAAAACAGCTTTTTTTTTTCTTTTGCTTATTTGCATTGGTTTTTTGTAACCCAGTGCATTGAAAATGAAGGTCACCTGCATTCTTATGCAACATCAAATTTGAATTTTCTTTGATGCATTTGTTAGTCATTTGACAATACTAGTGATACTTTCAGTTACATGTGTGTTCAAAATAACGACAATCATGTCAAGCTGTATAAATATATTATGGCATAACTATTGTTGAAGACAATCTCCTCTGTGCTGACTTGCATGGTAATCTTCAATCTTACGGCAGGTGTCATGGAGTTTTCTGACTATTGTACTTTTATTCCTAACTGATCCATTTCCAGCAAAAGACCAAAGGCTTTGTGAATTGTGATTTGTCATTTTACTGAAACAGTGTGCAAGTATACACAGTATGGTTACTGAAGTTCTTTTTGACACCAGCTTTGAACAGTTCAGTTTGACTGTATTTGTTGATTGTTTGCAATGAAATGCAGTTTTAAATTGATGTTCGGCTTGTTTTATAAACCAGTCGGAGAGCTTTTGGGAACTGCATGATCGTGTGTTTGTGTTGCTGAATTTGTCAGAAATTTTCCATAGATTTTAAAATCATGGAGCATTTTGTATTGGAGGAAGCCAGCACTGACAGGACAAGCATAGTATAAGGGCTTATGTAACACATAATGCCTTGCAAGATTTCAGCTACCTTGGATGGAAGTGTAAAGATTTGATGAATGTTGAAGAAAAAATAGACAGCACAAATAAGAAAGTAACAAAATTAATCTCCTGAAGCATATTAGAGATTCCTTGGTGGGGAAAACTTGCTGTTTTGTATAGTGAAAAATATGAATGAAGGCATTATATAAACATATCGTTTTTACCAACTGGCCCTTTTATAGATATCAAAGATATTAGTTCTTTGTCCACCAGCAGGTTTAATACTGTGTCTTTATTTGCAACAATAGATCTTGTGAGCAGATCTTTATGATAATAAAGTTTGGGTGTAGAGTTGGAATCTGGTTTGGCATATGTGTGTGTGCATGTGCGTGCTTGTGTGTGTGTGTGTGTGTGTGTGTGCGCGTGCGCGTGCATGAGCATATGTGTGTGTGTGTGAGCATGTGTGCGCACATGCATGTGTGTGCAAATGTTCACATACTACTGCTGCCTGGCCATAATTTCCTGTGGTAATGAATGTCACCACAGTAACAAGAGAATTGATGTAACAGAAAGGAAGTGTAACCCAGTGATACATCTTCCCAAAATCTTGACAGATGTGTCAGCCAGCGAAATCTGGGAAATGGTCTGACCGTCCAAGGAAGAACAGACTGTCCCAAGCTCAAGCGGGGCAAGATTTATGATAATGGTTCTGAATAATGTGCCAGCAATACCCAACTATGGAGGACCAAGGTCATCCAACTATCGAGGACCAAAATCATCCCGGCACTAACACCTGTTCTAACCATGGAGGCCAGAAGTCATTAAGCTACTGACAGCTGTTTAACTATGGAGGTCAGAAGTCATTAATCTACTGACAGCTGTCTAACTATGGAGGTCAGAAGTCATTAATCTACTGACAGCTGTCTTAACTATGGAGGCCAGAAGTCATTAAGCTACTGACAGCTAACTATGGAGGCCAGCAGTCATTAAGCTACTGACAGCTGTCTAACTATGGAGGCCAGAAGTCATTAAGCTACTGACAGCTAACTATGGAGGCCAGAAGTCATTAAGCTACCGACAGCTGTCTAACTATGGAGGCCAGAAGTCATTAAGCTACCGACAGCTGTCTAACTATGGAGGCCAGAAGTCATTAAGCTACTGACAGCTGTCTAACTATAAGGAAGCCACAAGTCATTAAGCTACTGACAGCTGTCTTACTGTGGAGGCCAGAAGTCATCAAACTACTGACTGCTGTCCGTGTGTCTAACTAAGGCTGGAATCAAATTGAGTTTACCGTCCTCGCAGTGAAAGCTTTTAGGGACAAGTTGGTAGCTGCAGCTTATCCCAAAATGATTTCGCTGTGAGGACGTTTAACTCGGTCTCAGTCCAGCCTGAGGGTGTTGTAAGTGGACCATGCTTTCGCTGCGATAAAAATGTGAAAAAGCCTGAGGGTGCGCTCCTGGGGCTTCGGAAGCGAAATGAAAGGGAAGAAACTTCACTTTGCTCCCTCTGCATTCTCTTTGGCTGGCTGTTGTCCCTTGGATTGTAAAATCGACCAGCATCTCCCTGTCCCTAGGCTGATGAAATAAAAAGTCACACGGTTTTGGTCAGCCTAGGTCAGGCAGATGATGGGAGATTCAGGATCCCTAGGACCGCAAAGCCAGGAACACGGTGCCGCAGACAAAACGGGCATAGCGAGGCAGGAACTGCGTGTGTGTGTGTGTGTGTGTGTGTGCGTAAGTGCGTGTGTGCGCCCGCGCCTGTGTGTGTGTGTGTGTGTGTGTATAGTTACAGCTTGAGTGCTCCCTGAATCAAGTGTGGTTTCAGTTTGCTGAAGAGTTCCAACTTGCTCTAGTAACAAGGACCACCAGTAGGAAAAGGGCCGCAACTTTCCGAGAACACGTCGGATTATAGCCGCATGCTTGCAAGTTTCTTCATATGGAAGTACAGGGCAAAACTGGAAGGATATGCGGTGCCTAAAACTTCTATACTTCATGTTTTCCAGAGTTTCTAAAATCTCTCTCTCTCTCTCTCTCTCTCTCTCTCTCTCTCTCTCTCTCTCTCAACACACACACACACACACACACACACACACACACACACACACACACACACACATCAATTCAAACATTCTTCTCTTTTACAGTTCCACGTTGTATTTTCTGTGTGGAGGCTGCAACCCAATCTCACAG
>JADBJO010006322.1:67500-87500 GCA_016801955.1 Conus betulinus | reverse complement strand
GTGTGTGTGTGTGTGTGTGTGTGTGCGCGCGCGTGTGTGTGTGTGTGTGTGTGCGCGCGCGCGCGCGCGTGTGTGTGTGTGTGTGTGTGTGTGTGTGTGTAGTAACTGCGTACATGAATGTTCATAAGATGACTTAGGATCAAGAACAAGACCATCAAATACAACATATACGTCCACGCGCACACGCGCGCGCGTGCGCACACACATCACAATATATGAACAACAACTCCTCCCCCTCACATCCCCTCCACACACACACACACACGCACACACACACCAACGTTTGCACACTCACACACGAACGTGTGAGCTGGGATCTGAAAACTACTTATAGCGTAGCGCTTTTCACCAGCCAATAACACTCGTATTCATGTGTGTATTCTGTGTCTTTGTTAGGTTTGTACAGATGAACATACGGCATGCCCCCCCCCCCCCCCCCCCCCCCCCCTCCCCCCCCTCCCCCCCACCCCACCCCCGCCCCCACCCCGGAGTTTCTTTCATTGGCAGTAAACACAGGCTTTGGCGACCACTGGGGCGTGCAGTGTGAGGCAAGTCGGGTGAGTAAGGGAAGACTGGAGGGTGGAAGTCGCCATTATTCCCGGCCGCCAAGTGAGCAAAGCAAGACCTCGACACAGCGGATCTTCTTCTTCACGACTTGACTCTGCTGCTGCTGGTCTGCTTTCGGTAAATACTGAGCCGATCTTCTGATGGTCTTTTGTTGTCTGGAACTGTCCAAGATGGAGTGAGGAGAATCGTCTCCTCTCTCTGTCTGTCCGTCTGTCTCTCTCTCTCTCTCTTTTGAAAAATATGGGAAAAAAAAAAAAAAGTGTTGATATTTTTGGTGCCTTGTGTAGTTGTCTAATTATCACCCCTGGCAGTTTGTTGTATATTAATATTTTACAAAAAGGAATGTAACTCTCTCTCTCTCTCTCTCTCTCTCTCTCTCTCTCTCTCTCTCTCTCTCTCTCTCTCTCTCTCTCTCTCTCTCTCTCTCTCCCTTCGATAACAAAAAGGAGGATCGCTTATTCCATGTCTGTGTGTGCTGATTTGTTTTTCTTCTTGTAATCAGTTTCCTTTTTCTTGTTTGTTGTTTCAATCGCTTTTTTCCCCTTAAAGACATCTTCGCCTTAAATGTTAATGGAGGAACAACTCATCAACTTTTAATGTATTTGTGAAGATATGTGTTTGTTAAAAGTTTGTAAGTCGCTAGTCATGCTTCGTTAGACCCCTAGCGGGGCAAGGGCCAGATGAAGAAAAAAATCATGTGTTTACTTATCTGTTAGCCTTGGAAATAAAGATTATTATCAACATCATCATCTGCCTCTCTCCCTCTCTTTATTCCATTTTTTAAAAAAAATTATTTTAGTCCCCGTTTTGCATGCTTCTACATTTATTGCCTGACCTTATTTTGCATTGTTGACCCTACTCAGGGCGAGGTAACTGGATGTAATTTTGTCTTGCCTTGTCTTGTCTTCTCTCTCTCTCTCTCTCTCTCTCTCTCTCTCTCTCTCTCTCTCTCGTTATAATGAGATTGCTTACTATTTTCTATTTTTAAAAAAATTGTTGTTTTTTTCTTATTGCTGTGTTTTTAATTTTGTCAAATCGATGTAATTGTTCCTTTTGGTTATTGTTATTTTGAGGGCATAATGTAAAAAAGCTTCCAGCTTATCTATTCACCCTCATTAAAGATTTCGAGTTTCGAGTTTCTCTCTCTCTCTCTCTCTCTCTCTCTCTCTCTCTCTCTCTCCGACCGACGAAGAGTGTGTGCAGGGCCAGATCCAAGTGACTGTGAGGTGGGAGGGGGGAATGGAGGTTGGGGCGCGCGGTGAAGAATTTGACGTCGGGATGCAAAGGGGAGGGGAAGGGGGGGGGGGGGGGGGGGGGGGGGGGGGGGGGGGGGGAGGAGGGGGGCAGGAGGGAGACGGGGGAAGGGGGGGCGTGAATGCTTCTGGAAATCTTACCAGAAGCTGAAGCAGTCTATTGAAGCTCTCTTCTGAAAATTACAGTTTAAAGCGCCAGACAAAAACAAAGGGGAGATGGGGGGGATTCGGAAGGGGGATGGGGATTGGGGGTTGGATGGCTAGGTGTGTGGGTTGGATGGCTAAGTGTGTGTGGGTTGGATGGCTAGGTGTGTGGGAAACAAAGGAAAACAGGAACTTAACCCACTTGTACACACACACACACACACGCGCGCGCGCGCGTACAAAAAAAAAAAAAAAGCTGTGAAGCTTATTCTTCAACCCGCAAAAAAAAAAAAAAAAAAAATTTCACTGACACACATGCGCGCCTTTGTAATATTCGTTTATCAAGAATCGGGAAGATTTGATATTGGAGAGCTCCAACACTCTTTGTGTGTGTGTGTGTGTGTCCCCAGTATATTTCAATCAATTCGAGTTGACTCTTATTCCATCCACCACTATTTTGACGTCATAACAGTTACGTTTTTTTTTTTTTTTTTTTTTTTTTTTTTTTTTAACTAATGACGTAAAGCAGGAAAGAATTGGCACAGGATGGCAAGATGTGACCAATGTGGATCAACACTGCGTCCCGTTGTTAAGTTGGCCCCGTGTAGTCTTTTCCAGTGAGCACAAACTTCGGGGAAAGGATTTGAACCTCCACACCTGAACGGTTTGTCATGTTGTTATTGCACTGGCATTTGTCGGAGATTTTTTCCCTGGAATCATGGACTGATCAAAATTTCAGCTGTCTCCTTTTGCCTCTGTCTTCCTTGCTCACCTGTTCTCTCTCTCTCTGTCTCTCTCTCTCTCTGTGTCTCTCTTTGTGTCTGTCTGTCTGTCTCATCATCATCATCATCATCATCATCATCATCCAGTTAACGTCCCACAGTCATCATGTTGACTATTCTGACGTTTCTGAATGTGGGTTGACGCAGAAAAAAAAAAAAAAAAAGCAGCAGAGGTTTAATGTAATTTTCTTACTCTTGACACAAACATGTCAAGAGTCTTTGCCTCGACTACTCTCTCTCTCTCTCTCTCTCTCTCTCTCTCTCTCTCTCTCTCTCTCTCTCTCTCTCTCTCTCTGTCTGTCTGTCTGTCTCTCTGTCTCTCTCTCTCTCTCTCTCTCTCTCTCTCTCTCTCTCTCTCTCTCAGTGTCTGTGTCTGTCTGTCTGTCTGTCTGTCTCTCTCTCTCTCTCTCTCTCTCTTGCTTTTTAAAAAATATTGTTTGGTCCCACAATTTACATGTACATGGAAGAACAAGTGTGTGTGTGTGTGTGTGTGTGTGTGTGTGTGGTGTGTGTGTGTGTGTGTGTGTGATCCTTTCGCCCCCTTTAGGGTGTGGAGGCTACACTAAAAACCAAACTGGATTGATACACAACGAACACGGGACAATTGCATTGTTCGTGGAGAACAGTCAAGGAAACAAATATTGCGACCTTTGGTGCAAGAACAAGATGATGATAATGATTATTATAATAATGATGATGATAATAATAATAATAATGATAATATAATAATAATAATAATAATATAATAATAATAATAATAATAATAATAACAACAACAACAACAACAACAACAGTTTGTAATGATAATGATAACAATGACAACTTTTACCTAGTGCAATACCTCATAACATAACCCCAAAACGTATCAAACACACATGCATACAAACACTAGACAATCTTACAAATGTAAACAAACAAACAAACAAACAAAAAAGTAAAAACAGAACACACACACACACACACACACACACACACACACACACACACACACACACACACACACACACACACACACACCTCACACTCACGCCCCTCCCCGCCACCTCTCCACTCACGCCCCTCCCCTCCCACAGACATACCTAAAAGACCAGTGTCTCCCTAAGGTTTGTGGGTTAACTTGTAACACACACAAACACGCACACGCACACACACACACGCACACACACACACACACACTAAAAGTCCAGTGCAATCCTTGGGTTTGTGAGTTAACTCATAACTTACGCGAACTACATAAGTCTTCAGTTTTGGTGTTCAGGGTTTGACCATTTCCAACAGAGGATGGCAGAGAGTCCCACACAACAGGACCTTGATGGTGGAATGATCTCTAGCCAAAAGATTTACATAGTTTTTTTTTTTCTTCCCCAAACTGGATCTTAAACGCCATGAACAAATGTCACCAAGACTTTGAGACTTTCAGAACACAAATTTAACGTTTTGAGGAACGAGAAAAAGAGTGACTACGTTGCATTTGTGTGGCAAAATGAAGATGACTGAAACGGGTAACTGTGTGTGTGTGTGTGTGTGTGTGTGTGTGTGGGGGTGTGGGGGGGGGGGGGGGGGGGGGGGGGGGGGGGGGGCATGAAATGTTTTTTTTTTCATGCTGTGATCAGGGACTATCGTTTTGTTGATTTTTTTTTTTAGGTCTGTTTGATTGTACTGCTTGAACGAAAACTTGTTGAAAACTAAATTGTCTCTTTCGCATTGTCTACTGGGAAAAAAGCGAGACTTTTCAGTTTGCTTTTGTGTATGGTATTTTGGCTGACAAAATGATACTATGTCGTGCCGAGTGGGGGAAAAATCGCCATCGTAGCTAAATCATGGATAATTTTATCTGGCCCATCTATTTTTTGATAGCACTTGGCAACTGGAGTAGTGCTTTCATCGCCTGCTCACTGGATGTTAGCGTCTGATACCTTATAATGGCAATACACTGGGGGAAAGGAACAAAGAACAAAGCAACAAAAGAAAGAACGACAAAGTAATAAAGATAAACGATATCCTGATAGGAACAGACCATGCGTGGACAAACATTCATAACATGTAAGACAATCGTGCTACTAAGGGAGAAATGTTAGCGTTTTGTATTTTTGATCCCTTTCCATACGGCTGTTCTCTCTCTATTCTCTCCTACCCTCCCTTTTCGCACCTCTCTCTCTCTCTCTCTCTCTCTCTCTCTCTCTCTCTCTGTCTCTGTCGCAGACTCTTTCTGTTTTCCCACCCCCTTGCTATATTGCTCCGCCCTCCCCCAACCCCACCCCCTCTCAGAACGAGTTAATCTCGCGAGATTTTGATGTAAATTTGTGACGTTCAACGCGCGTACCCTGACGCGATCAGCAGTTTCGTGCTGAACCACGACGACGCGACATGTCTCATTGTCCAATATCGAGGTTTCTGCGCAGGAAGAATTATCACATTACCTTTCATTGTCAAACGAATGACACCCTTGACAAATATATATTTCCTTTTTTGCTGTTCTTTTTCTTTCTTCCTTTTTTTTTTTTTTTTTTTTTTTTTTTTTGAATTTTAATTTTTCTGAGAAGTGACGCACAAAATGAGGATACAGATCATGCTCTTCGTATGATTCATGGTGATGTCTCCCTTACTTTAGCTGCCCTCAGCTTTGTTTGTTCGTTTGTTTTGGTGTGGTGTGGTATGTTTCACGTCCTCGCGTTACACCCATAGGCTGCCGTTCTTTTTTTGCTCTCTACCTAGAGCTTTACTCAGGTGTATAAAAGTGTAAATGAGTTTTTTTGCTTTAAAGAAGGAAAAGGACTAGTAAAAGTAAACATAATATATGATCAAAGCAAGAGAACATATCACTTTTTGATAATTGACTGGCTCATTGAGTCTTCTGTTCTTTTCAGTTTTTTTTTGCTTTCAGTTCTTTATTTCATATTTTTTTTTTCTCCTCCCAGTCTAGTGGGGAGAAACTTAGGAGAGCTTGACTGTAGAAAGTCTTCAGAGAAGAAACCCACCCCAGACAGACCATGAACTCCGTAAACTCTAAGGGAGCCGGGCTGTATCCGGATCATGACTCCTAAATGAGCCGCCAGGATCAAGGCGTGCACGTCTTACCCACAAAGCTATCCAGCTCGTGTTCTAGACAGGGGAATTCAAGCCTTACGAAGTTCACATTTGTTCCTCCCCGACCAGATCCAGACGGAACTCTTTTCAGCTGCATTTGCCATGACCTTTAGAGTTTTGGTCTTCTTCCCTACCAGAAATAGAGATCTGTTTCATTAGACCGTACTCTGATGAGCCGACAACCCCTGCGCGTCAACCTCTATAGCGAGGACATTAGCTTAAAACCAGATCCCCTGCGCCTTTGTTTTGACAGCCTGTTTATTACCGCAGCCAAGGAGTTGTCGTTTTCGTGTGCGTCTGTTTGCTTGTTTGATTGTCTGCGCATTGCTGCGCACAAACTACTGAATCTGTTTTAATCGAACTTTGTCAGCACTTGGCATGCGGCTCAGGGCCGGACCATTAACCGTTGTAGTGGATCTGAGGAGTGGTCCGGACCCATCAAGGATTCCTAGGTCGTTCTTTATGATGGAGTTAGGTAACGTGGATCCTTGGTCGTTCTTGATGTTGAATCAGGGTAACGCGGACCCTGGGTAGTTCTTTATATTATACTACAGGTAAGCCGGATCCTTGGTGGCTCTTTATGATATACTACAGGTAGGGCGGATCCTGAGTCATTCTTTATTATGTTTCAGGTAAGGAGGATGATGGGTCGTCTTTATGAGAGATAAAGGCAGGTAGATCCTGGGTCGTTCTTTATTTATAACTTTAAGGTAAGGTGATCCTTGGTCATTCTTTGAAATATCAAGGTACGGCGAATTCTGGGTTGTTCTTTATGAGATATGAAGGTAAGGCAGACCGTAGGTCGTTCTTTATTTATATGTTTAAGGTAGGGCGGATCCTAGGTCGTTCTATATTGATATGTTTAAGGTAGGGCGGATCCTAGGTCGTTCTATATTGATATGTTTAAGGTAGGGCGGATCCTAGGTCGTTGTTTATTGATATGTTTAAGGTAGGGCGGATCCTAGGTCGTTCTATATTGATATGTTTAAGGTAAGGCGGATCCTAGGTCGTTCTATATTGATATGTTTAAGGTAAGGCGGATCCTAGGTTGTTCCTTACCACATATTTTTGGTAAGGCAGATCCTAGTTAGTTCTTTATGAGACATCAAGGTAAGGCGGATCTGGAGTCGTTCTTCTATGTAATCTATATAGAATTGGCGGGACGAGTTTGGGGAGTCCTTTATCCTTCAGCATTAAATAATATCAAAGTTCCGTTTCATTCGCAGCCCTAAACACCGAGTCATGTCAATCTTCCATTCCATTCTTATTCTTCACCACTCAGTCATTTCAAAGTTCCTTTCCATTTCTATTCTTCACCACTGAGTCATTTCAAAGTTCCTTTCCATTTCTATTCTTCACTTCACCACTGAGTCATTTCGGTGTTCCATTTTATTCCTAGCCCTCTCTCCTGAGTCATTTCAATGTTTCATTCTACTCATACTCTTCACCACTGAGTCATTTCAATGTTCCATTCTACCCCTATTCTTCACTATGAGTCATTTCATTTTTCCATTCCATTCCTAACTCTCTCCACTGAGTCATTTCAATGTTCCATTCCATTCCTAGCCCTGTCCACTGAGTCCTTTCAATGTTCCATTCCATTCCTAGCGCTCTCCACTGAGTCATTTTATTGTTCCATTCCATTCCTAGCCCCCGTCCACTGAGTCCTTTCAATGTTCCATTCCATTCCTAGCCCTGTCCACTGAGTCCTTTCAATGTTCCATTCCATTCCTAGCGCTCTCCACTGAGTCCTTTTATTGTTCCATTCCATTCCATTCCATTCCTAGCCCTGTCCACTGAGTCCTTTCAATGTTCCATTCCATTCCTAGCATTCCTAGCGCTCTCCACTGAGTCATTTTATTGTTCCATTCCATTCCTAGCCCTGTCCACTGAGTCCTTTCAATGTTCCATTCCATTCCTAGCGCTCTCCACTGAGTCCTTTCAATGTTCCATTCCATTCCTAGCGCTCTCCACTGAGTCCTTTCAATGTTCCATTCCATTCCTAGCCCTGTGCACTGAGTCCTTTCAATGTTCCATTTCATTCCTAGCCCTCACCACTGACTCATTTTAATGCTCTGTTCTGTTCCTAGCTCCCTTCGCCCCCCCCCCCCCCCCCCCCCCCCCCCCATTCCATTCCTAGCCCTCCCCTCACACACCGACTCATTTCAATGACCCATTCCATTCCTAGCCCTCACCACTGAGGCATTTCAATATTCCTTTCCATTCCTAGCCCTAAACTGAGTCATTTTAATTGTCCCATTCCATTTTTCATCCTCATCACGGGGTCATTTCAATGTCCTTTCCATTTGTATTCCTTACCGGTGTGTCATTTCAATCTTCCTTTCCATTTGTATCCCTACTGGTGTGTCATTTCAATCTTCCTTTCCATTTGTATCCCTTACCGGTGTGTCATTTCAATCTTCCTTTCCATTTGTATCCCTTACCGGTGTGTCATTTCAATCTTCCTTTCCATTTGTATCCCTACTGGTGTGTCATTTCAATGTTTCTTTCCATTTGTATCCCTTACTGGTGTGTCATTTCAATGTTTCTTTCCATTTGTATCCCTTACTGGTGTGTCATTTCAATCTTCCTTTCCATTCCTAACCCACATCGCATCCGCCTTTCCACACACAAAAGAATTCTTTGAACATTTTTTCAGAATTCCCCCCACTAAAGATTTCGTACAGAGCTGTTACAAAATCAACAAGCGGGCAGACATTTCATAGAAAATCAAAATGTCATCATCATGTGCTCGTGGATTTTGTCATACATGAGACACCGGGTACCCTTTCACAGTTGGATCGTGAGACAACTGGACTCCTCTCTCACCCGCTGTGGGGTTTCAATCTGTCCCCTTCCTCTCATTTCCGGTCTTCCCCTGTTCCCACGTCTACCTCTCCCCTGTCGCCCCACAATCGTCATCTTCCCCACCTTCCCTCACGCCCGGGCCGCACGTGCTAACGCAACTACTATCCACAGGACAGTGAATTCTTTCTCTTCGAACATTTGTGTGTTGAACTTTTAGATCTCTCTTTCAATCTTCCTCTCCATTCCTCTCTCCCACTCTCTCATCCGCTTTCTTCTTCTTTTTAAAAGAATTTTGAACATTTTTTTTTTTTTTTTTATAAAGATTTCGTTACAGAGCTGTTACAAAATCAACAAGCGGGCAGACATTCAATAGAAAAGAAAACAGAAATCATCATGTGCTCGTGGAAGTTTGTCATACATGAGACGACCGGGTTCCCTTTCACAGCGTTTAATCGTGAGACAGCTGGACTCCTCTCTCTTCAGTGCTGTGTGGTTTCTGTCCCCTCCTCTCATTTCTCCTTCCTCTGTTTACCTGATACGTTTACCTTATTTTATTGTCGCCCCACAATTTCATTTTCCCCACCTTCCCTCACGCCAGGCGTCCGTCATGTGCCGCACGTGCTAACGCAGCTACTATGCACAGGACAGTGAATTCTTCTCTTCGAACACGTGTGTGTTGAAAAAAATTTCCCAGATCTCGATCTATCTTTCTCTCTCTCTTCTCTCTCTCTCTCTCTCTCTCTCTTTTTTTTTTTTTTTGTTGTTGTTGTTGTAGTTGCCTGATACTGACCTCCGTTTTCCGGCAGTTTTGTGCAGGTCTGTTGATACTGATGGTGAGGTGTGTGACAGAAATTTCCATGCTGGTGTCGCTACCCTTTAATGATGATTTCTTTCTTTTCGCGTTTAAGACTTTTCTATTTCCAGGCGTTTTATTTCTTCAGTGCCGTGTTGTTTAAAGTCGTGTTGTATGGCATCTCTTCGTTTACCTGATTTTATTTTATTTTATTTATTATTTATTTATTTATTTTTTGACTGGGTTATTTAAGGTGATGCCGTCATGTAGTGTAAGGTACATTTATGCTCTCTCTCTCTCTCTCTCTCTCTCTCTCTTCCATCTTCGTTCCCAGTCTTCGACTGTATCCCCGCTTACCCCGGAAAAAATTTCCCAGTTCTTTTTTCGATCGAGCACCATACCTTTGCGTTTTTCTTAAACGGCCAGTTTCTCTGCGTTGCACGTAGAATGAGATGAATGAACCGTTTAAGAACAAACGAAAGGGATAGTGCTCGATCGAGAGATTTCCCATTTCCTTTCGTTCCCTCATCCTGTACAAGAGGGGCAATGCCGGGGGGGGGGGGAGGGAATTTGTTCTAGCCCGCGGATACGAATGCCCACTCCATTCTTCCAATGTTTTCTATAGTTTAACACGCCATTCGCACACCTGCGTATTTCATATTAAAACACTTAGCCCCAGGGTAAAAAGATTGCAGAGAATAAAAACATAAGAAAACCGGTCTTTTCATGGCGTAGACACCTGTACTTGGTGGTGAACTTACGCTCAGATGTTAGCGTCTGTTTAGCCAAGGCAGAGGCACAAAAGCTTCACGTCAAGCGAGAGTATGTAAAAATTTATTTATAATTTGACGCATCCAGACAAAATAAACGCTTCTCAATAAGAGCGAAACAATCTTCCAATTACACTGTGATAAGTTCGTGCATATAAATCACCTCATCTCATCCCCACACCCCGCGCCATCTCCATTGTGTCCCAGCCGTTTCCCGTAATTATTAGTGTTGTTTTTAATATGCGTACGTGGAAGCGTGCGTGCTTTGCTTACAGGAATTGTGTAGCTGTTCGAATAGAAATGTTTCCGATAAAGAGGCATGTTATTTAAAATAATACCGTATGAAGCGGTCAGCGTTTTCCGATAAAGAGGTATGTTATTAATCAATAATGTAATCAATAATGTAATCAATAATGTAAGAAGCTGTCAGCGTTTTCCGATAAAGAGGTATGCTATTAATCAGTAACGTATGAAGCTGTCAGCGTTTTCCGATAAAGAGGTATGCTATTAATCAATAATGTATGAAGCTGCTGTCGGCGTTTTAAAGATTTAAGGTGACTGTTGGTTGGTGGATGGCGGTCACCACAGTAGGCATGTTTCGCTGTGTGTGTGTGTGTGTGTGTGTGTGTGTGTGTGTGTGTGTGTGTGAGAGAGAGAGAGAGAGAGAGAGAGAGAGGGTTCGTGTGCGCGTGAAAGTGAGTACATGAGTATTGCTGGCTCTCTCTCTCTCTCTCTCTCTCTCTCTCTCTCTCTCTCTCTCTCTCTCTCTCTCTCTGTGTGCGCGCGCGTGTGTGTGCGTGCGTGCTTGCGCGCGCGCGCGCGTGTATGTGTGTGTGTATGTGTGGTGTTCAGAAACGGAGGGAAAAGAAACGGGAATGGGAACGGGATGTGATTGGAAGGGCAAAGGAAGTGTGTATGTGGAGGGCCGGAGGGGGAAGATTGAGGAGGACACACACACACACGCGCGCGCGCGCGCTCGTGCATGCACTCAAAGAGAGAGAGAGAGGAGAGAGAGAGAGAGAGAGAGAGAGAGAGAGAGAGAGGAGTATTATTATAAGATGGGTAAAAATGCAAACAAAAACAATATAAAATGCCACAAATGTTGTGCTTTATTGCCATCGTCTGCAGAAGAAGGAGGAAAGAAGGAGGGGAAAGAGGAAAAGAAGAAGGAAAATCTCAGTCAAATACACCCCACAAAATAGGCAAAAGTCTCTTTACGCTGATACCACGATGTTACAAGCAATATAATACATAAAAGGGGAACCAGAAATCAGTCTGGTCGTCTGTTTCTCTCTCCGCAGACTTCCGAAGTCCGAGCCCAGGAGGACCGCTTGTTAGCCTACAACTCCTCGACAGCAATGGGCAAGGAAGAAAGGGGAGAACCCTGAGGCGGACCCAACCAGCAGCACAGCTGAAGCGAGCGAGGACAGCAGCTCCAAAGGGCTGAACAAGAGAGAGAGCAGTGGGGACGCGCCCTTTGACTTTCTGCTGGCTTGCATTGGCTTCTCTGTGGGGCTGGGCAACGTATGGCGCTTCCCCTACCTCTGCTACAAGAATGGTGGAGGTGAGTGTTGAAAGCGCTGCTCAAGTCCATTGTGTGTGTGTGTGTGTGTTCGCGTGCGTGCGTGTGTGTGTGTGCGCTTATGCGCGCGTGTGTGCGCGTGTATGGGCACGTGCGTGCGTCCGCGTGTGTGTGTGTGTGCCATTGTGCCATATTGTGCCTACGTTTGTGTTCTTTGTGTTGTAGCATATTCTTGATATGTTTTGCGCTAGATTCATTCGCCCGGCTTGTATCTGCTGTTCACATCCTCATCCACATTCGTTCTACATTAATATTGTATTGTAATAGATTTACAGCACACAAGTTGCATATAGTACAGTACGATCCGTGTGTGTGTGTGTGTGTGTGTGTGTGTGTGCCTGCGTGCGTGCGTGCGTGGGTGCGTGGGTGGGTGCGAGCGTGAGTGTGTGTGTGTGTGTGTGTGTGTGTGTGTGTGTGTGTGTGTGTGTGTGTAAGCGCGCGCGCACGCTTGTAAAGCTTGTTAGCCACACATTTCACATGACAGAAAAAGCCACTTGTTATTTTTTGTCTTAGTTTGTTTTGTTTTATTTTCGTTTGCTCTTCTGTCTACTTCTGACCTTTCTTTTCAATACCTCTTCCACCCCCTCTCTCTTCTCCCTCCCTGTCCATCTCCCTCCACTTTCTCAACTCGTGTATTAGCGTTATTTTGTTCGTAACTTTCAGTGAACTGATTTTCGGAGTTATTTAACGTGCAAATTAGATTGTAATTTGCGATTTAAAAAAAACTTCCTTGCCTATATTTTTTTCCGGATTTTGTGTGTGTGTGTGTGTTCATATTTGTAATTTTCATTCCTTTGTCCCTGGGGCCAAAATGTTTAACAAATTATGCTTATTTTTTTCTCTCTCTCTCTCCCCCCCCCCCCCTCTCTCCCCTCCCCTCCTCCCTGTCTGTGTCTGTCTCTCTGTCTCCCTCTCTGTCGCACTTTCTGTCTGTCATGTGTGTCTTTGTCTGTCTGTCTGTCTCCCTCTGTCTCTGTCCTGTTTTTGTCTTTGTCTCGCCTCCCCCCCCCCCCCCCCTCTCTCTCCCCTCCCTCCTTCACACTGTCTGTCTCCGTCTCTCTCTCTATTTCTCTGTCTGTCTGTCTGTCTGTCTGTCTCTGTCTGTCTGTCTGTCTGTCTGTCTCTCTCTCTCTCTCTCTCTCTCTCTCTCTCTCTCTCTGTTTCTCGCTCCTTTCCTTTCCTTCTAATGATAAAAGTGTTGTTTGTCACACACACACACACACACACACACACACACACACACACACACACACACACACACACACGTACACACACACACATGCAAGTACGCGCGCGCATACACGCACACTTGAAATTTGAGAAGCTACTCCTGACAAGACGTATGGATGCATTGTAATGAAAACTAAGTTGAAAGAAAACGTTAAATCGAAAACAAAAAAATGCAATGACAAATCCTTGCAACGACGACGAAAGAACTTGAAAATGAAAAAACAAACAAACAAACAAACAACCATGAAAAGACAAGGGCGACAATCGGAAGACTGAGACAAACTGTGACCGGATTGGAATAAGAAAACAACAACAACAACAACAACACACAACAAGAAGAAAAGAGCCAACATGCAAATAGACGCACCAAACACGATGTAAAGGAACTTTTATTTGACATGGGTGTACAGAACAATGTGAATGTCCGACCAGTGGGTCTTCCTCAGACATAAATAATAAAACACATAAAGCCAGGTACGAACCGACCTTTCCCAGATGGCTTCACAGCAGAATGGCCATGGAGAGAAACAGAAGTGGAGAAGGGAGGTCACTTCCTCCCAGATGACTTCACAGCAGAATGGCCATGGAGAGAAACAGAAGTGGAGAAGGGGAGGTCAGTTCTTCCCAGATGGCTGTCAGCAGCGGAATGGCCCTGCAGCAAAAAAAAAAGAAAAAAAAAAAAAAAAACAAAAAACCCCAAAAACCAAAAAAAAAACAAAACGAAAACAAAACATGACAAAAAAAAAAAAACCGTAAAAAAAAGTTGAGAAGAAAAGACCAGCTCCCCGGATGACTGTCAACGGAAGGGCCATGTTGAAAAAAAAAAAACAAAAAAAAAACAGAAGTGGAGAGATGAGGACAGCTCTTTCCAGAAGGCTGTCAGCAGAATGGCCATGTAGACAAACAGAAGTGGAGAGGTGAGGACAGCTTTCCCCATATGGCTGTCAAAAGCAGAATGGCCATGTACAAAAAAAAAAAAAAATTGAAAAGTGGAGAAATGAGGTCAGGTCTTTTCAGAAGGCTGTCAGCAGAATGGCCATGTAGACAAATAGATGTGAAGTGAGGACAGCTTTCCCCATATGGCTGTTAACAGCAGAATGGCCATGTAGACAAACAGAGGTGAAGTGAGGACAGCTTTCCCCCCCATATGGCTGTAACAGCAGAATGGCCATGTAGACAAACAGAGGTGAAGTGAGGAAAGCTCTTTCCAGAAGGCTGTCTGCAAATGACCATGTAGACAAACAGAGGTGAAGTGAGGACAGCTCTTTCCAGAAGGCTGTCTGCAATGAGGGACAGCTGTTTCCAGAAGGCTGTCTGCAAATGACCATGTAGACAAACAGAGGTGAAGTGAGGACAGCTCTTTCCAGAAGGCTGTCTGCAAATGACCATGTAGACAAACAGAAGTGGAGAAATGAGGACAGCTCTTTCCAGAAGGCTGTCAGCAGAATAGCCATGTAGACAAACAGAGGTGAAGTGAGGACAGCTCTTTCCTGATGCTGTCTGCAAATGACCATGTAGACAAGCAGAACTGGAGAAATGAGGACAGCTCTTTCCAGAAGGCTGTCAGCAGAATGACCATGTAGACAGAGGGTGAAGTGAGGACAGCTCTTTCCTGAAGGGCTGTCAGCAGAATGACCATGTAGACAAACAGAGGTGAAGTGAGGACAGCTCTTTCCTGAAGGCTGTCAACAGAATGGCCATGTAGACAAACAGAGGTGAAGTGAGGACAGCTCTTTCCTGAAGGCTGTCTGCAAATGACCATGTAGACAGAGGTGAAGTGAGGACAGCTCTTTCCAGAAGGCTGTCAACAGAATGGCCATGTAGACAAACAGAGGTGAAGTGAGGACAGCTCTTTCCAGAAGGCTGTCTGCAAAATGACCATGTAGACAAACAGAGGTGAAGTGAGGACAGCTCTTTCCCTGAAGGCTGTCTGCAAATGACCATGTAGACAAACAGAGGTGAAGTGAGGACAGCTTTTCCCCATATGGCTGTTAACAGCAGAATGGCCATGTAGACAAACAGAAGTGGAGAGATGAGGACAGCTCTTTCCAGAAGGCTGTCAGCAGAATGGCCATGTCGACAAACAGAAGTGGAGTGAGGGACAGCTTTCCCCATATGGCTGTCAACAGCAGAATGACCATGTAGATAAACAGAAGTGGAGATGTGAGGATAGTTGTCTCCATATAGCTGTCAACGGTAGAATGGCCACGCACAAAAACAGAAGTGAAGACAGTTGTTCCAAATGGGTGCCAACACAATGGCCATGCACAAAAAAAAAAAGAAGTGAAAACAGCTTTCCCCAAATGGCTGTCAACAGCAGACTGGTTGGTCATGCAGACAAACACAAGTGGAGAGGTGAGGACAGTTGTCCATATATAGCTGTCAACAGCAGACTGGTCATGCAGACAACCAGAAGTACAGCAGCGAGGACTGTTCTCCACAGATGACCGTTAACAGAATGGTCATCTCGGAAAAACAGAAGGGAAGAAGTGGGGACAGGTCAAGCACAGAGCGCAGGAACAGGGTATCCCATAAAAGGTAGGAGAGGGGGGGGGATGGTGGTGGGATGAAGGGAACGGTAGCGCGGATGCTCGGGGGCCAAGCAGAGAACCGAATTTCAGCCACGACTAGTGCATGACTGCACGAGAAACGTGTTCCATGACAGCAGTGTAGATGAAAATAACACGTACACACAATGGGGGAGCCGGGCAAGATAGCACTACGGAAAAATAAAATCAACAAGCGCACGTCCATCCGTAAAAGAACACACAGCCACAGATGATGTTAACAGAATGGTCATCTCGGAAAAACAGAAGGGAAGAAGTGGGGACAGGTCAAGCACAGAGCGCAGGAACAGGGTATCCCATAAAAGGTAGGGAGAGGGGGGGGATGGTGGTGGGGTGAAGGGAACGGTAGCGCGGATGCTCGGGGGCCAAGCAGAGAAACCGAATTTCAGGGGTGCATGACTGCACGAGAAAAGTGTTCCATGACAGCAGTGTAGATGAAAAATAAACGTACACACAAGGGGGGAGCCGGGCAAGATAGCACTACGGAAAAATAAAACCAACAAGCGCACGTCCATCCGTAAAAACAAGCCATTGCATGATGAATGTGAGTCAGGGAAAAGACATTGAGGAAAAAAAAATAGGGATGGAAGCACCACCATAAAAAAAAGGGGGGGGGGGGGGGGGGGGGAGGCTCTGGGGAATTGGCAGGGGTTTGAGAAAGAAAAGGGAGTAAAAATGTAAAGTATAGACAACTGAGGTTGGAGGACAAAGAGTAAGGGAAAAATATAACGATGACAAGAGAAGTTGACAAAAAACAAAATCACAGAAGATGGTGGAAACTTCAAGGAGTCAAGATGGAGAAAGTATACCACCAAAACGGCAGTAAGGATAGCTGGGCCAGACATTGTTCAGCTGACAGTGGCGACATTGTTGATCAGGGTAACACTATGTTCTACATAGTCCCTGTTGTTTGTTTGATCAGGCTTAAAACGTGGCTGGTAGTAGATCGGTCTTTTATGGGATGATTGACTAGCTTTTGTTTTGTTAGTTTATGCATTTTTTTTTCGAATTTATGCTTTTTTCCACTGGTTTGCGGACCTGATGTGTCTTCCGCGGTCGGCTGAACTATACACATCATGACCTGACTGTACAAAACGATGAACGAAACAAAACCAGACAAACGAGCAGAGACAACTAGGAAAAACAAACACAGAGAAAAATAGGTCACCTCACTAACACCAGAACAGCATACGGTGTTGTTTCTGCTTACCCCAGTCTCAGTCTTCTTTACTCTCTCTCTCTCTCTCTCTCTCTCTCTCTCTCTCTCTCTCTCTCTCTCTCTCTCTCTCTCTCTCTCTCTCTTTTCATTTACAGGAGACTTACATACAAACGAGTCAACGGATATCCACCCCACCCCCACCCCATACTCTTCCCCATCCCTGCCCCCTCTGTAATATGAGCGACAGTAGACATGGTTGTTGTTGTTGTTGTTGTCGTTGTAAGCTGTTGACCGAAGTCACCCCGTACGAATGCTGTGCACAACGTCATGATGGTGTGTGTTCCGCTGGGAAACGGGATACCCCATTGTTGAGGGAAAAGAAGAGAGAGAGAGAGAAAGAAAGAGACAGAGAGACAGAGACAGAGTGAGAGAGAGAGAGGGGGGGGAGGGAGCGAGGGAGGGATAGGAAGGGAGCGAGAGAGAGAGAGAGGGAGGGAGGGAGAGGAGAGAGAGAGAGAGAGAGAGAGAGAGAGAGAG
This sequence comes from Conus betulinus, assembly GCA_016801955.1. Classification (NCBI taxonomy): domain Eukaryota; kingdom Metazoa; phylum Mollusca; class Gastropoda; order Neogastropoda; family Conidae; genus Conus; species Conus betulinus. Next base: position 70,221 of record JADBJO010006322.1, on the reverse strand, counting down.
AGAGAGAGAGAGAGACAGACAGACAGACAGACAGACAGACAGACGGAGAATCTCACACACACACACACACACACACACACACACACACACACACACACACACACACACACACACACTGCCTCAAATCGAAGCTATTCATGAAAAACAGAACTGTTCTTTAACTGCATAATTTGCATCGTGATATCTAGGTGAGACCGTTTTTCATTCTGCCCCGATGCTTTTCTTCTTTCTTTTTCTGTTGTTTTTCCCTTTTTTTTTTTTTGGTATTGTTTCTTTCTTCGCTTTTTTTCCTTTTTTTTGCGTACGATTTCTTTGTTGTATTTCTTCTTGTAGTTTTTGTTTGTCTTTCCTTTCCCCCCCCCCCCCCCCCCACTCCCGTAGTTAAATTTCTTCTTCCGCTCTTTCTTCGTGCCTGGATTCCTTGATTCCTTTCTTTTCAAATCACAGCGTGGTAGCCTGCCTGACAGGAACACGTGTCGGGGGACGTCCAAATATTATCGGCCGTACAGCTTTGTGTTCGCTGAAGCCTGAGGGTCGTGGTTCGTTTTTTTTTTTCGGCGGGTGGACGGGAAGTTTAGGGAGACGGTACAAATATGGTATGTGCGGCTGTTTTCGCTAAAAACCAAAGTGTCACATGTTTTTTTTTTTTTTTTGAAGGGGGGAAGTGTGTGTGTGTGTGTGTGTGTGTGTGTGTGTGTGTGTGTGTGCGTGCGTGCGTGCGTGTGTGTGTGTGTGTGTGAGTACTTATATATCATGATACGTACAGCTGTGTTCACCGAATGATTGAGGGGGGGGGGGGGGGGGGGGGGGGGGGTAACTTTTTTTGTTTTGTTTTTTTTTTTAGGGGGGGGGGGGGTATGGAGTACATATAATCATGTTACGTACATCTGTGTTCATTGACATCCGTCGTAGGGCCATGATTAGGGGAGGAGAGGGGGGTGGGGGTGGGGGGGGGGGGGTATGTTACGGTACGTACAGCTGTATTTCCTGAAAGTCTGAGGGTCATGGTTTTGGGGGGACGTACAAATATCATTGTACGTACACCTGCGTTCAATGAGAGCCTAAGGTTCATAGCTGTAGCGCACGTGCAAACGAAAGCTGAAAGGTCATAGTATTGAGAAGGGAGGAGGAGGGGGCGGGGGGTTTCGTACATACATCATCGTACGTAAACTGTGTTCACTAAAAGTCCGAGAGTCATGGTTCAGGGGGGACGTACAAAATTCATGATACGTACACCTGTATTCAATGAGAGCCTAAGGTTCATGGTTTCAGAGGATGTGCAAATGTACAGCTGTGTGTTCACTGAAAGCCGAGAGATCATAGTATTGAGGGAACGGGGGCGTCCATATATATATCATTGTACGTAAAAACCCCGAGGGTCATGGTACAATAAAAACCACTGAAAGCCGAGGGGTCATGGTACAATATTATGATACGTCCATCTGTGTTCACTGGGGGCCGAGGGGGGGGGGAGTATGGGCGCAGGGGGGGGGGGGGGGGGGGGGGGGGGGGGGGGGGGGGGAGTACAAATGTTACGTACATACAGCTGTATTTACTGACAGCTTGAGACTCATGGTTTGGGGAGGGGGGTGGGGGGTACAAATATCATGATATGTACAGTTGCGTTCACTGAAAGCCGAAGGGTCATGGTTTGAGAGGGAAGTACAAACATCATTGTACGAACGGCTGTGTTCACGGTAAGCCTGTGGATCATGGTTTATGGGGAAGTACACATATAGTATGTAGAGCTGTCTTCACTGTAAACCTGCAGTCATGATATATGGGGGACATATACATATCATGGTATGTAGAGCTGTGTTCACACTGTAACCCTGTGGGTCATGGTTTATGGGGGACCTACACATAATTATCATGGTATATTGAGCTGTGTTCACTGTTAAAGTGTGGGTCACGATGTATGGGGGACGTACACATGTGGTATGTAGAGCTGTGTTCACTGTAAACCTGTGGGTCATGGTTTATGGTAGACGTACACATATCATGGTAATGTAGAGCAGTGTTTACTGTAATAGTGTAAACCTGTGGGTCATGGTTTATGGGGGACGTACACATATCATGGTATATAAAGCTGTGTTCACTGTAAACCTGTACGTTTATGGGGGAACGTACACATAATTATCATGGTATGTTGAGCTGTGTTCACTGTAAACCTGTGGGTCATGGTTTATGAGGGACGTAGACATAATTATCATGGTATGTAGAGCTGTGTACACTGGAAAACCTGTGGGTCATGGTTTATGGTAGACGTACACCTATCATGGTATGTAGAGCTGTGTTCACTGTAAACCTGTGGGGTCATGGTTCATGGTAGACGTACACCTATCATGGTATGTAGAGCTGTGTTCACTGTAAACCTGTGGGTCATGGTTTATGGTAGACGTGCACATTATAATGGTATGTAGAGCTGTGTTCACTGTAAACCTGTGGGTTCATAGTATATACGTACACATATTATGGTATGTAGAGCTGTATTCACTTTAAACGTATGGTTATGACGGGGGACGTACACATATCAAGGTGGTGTGTAGAGCTGTGTTCACTGTAAACCTGTGGGTCATGGTTTATGGTAGACGTACACATATTATGGTATGTAGAGCTGTGTTCACTGTAAACCTGTAGATCATAGTATATGAGGGACATATACATATCATGGTATGTAGAGCTGTGTTCACTGTAAAACTGTGGGTCATAGAACATGGG
>JADBJO010006322.1:57500-62500 GCA_016801955.1 Conus betulinus | reverse complement strand
AAAAGGTCATTGTATCATGCCGATATTTTCCGATTTGTGTCTATATCTGTTACAGTTCAGATCTGTTATTCCCAAGCGAAATGTAGTGAACATGTTTCTAACGTAATATGAATTGATAACATCGAAATATTGCTCACGGCTCTAGTAAGCTTTTAAAACTATAGTAACGATCGTAACGGTTGCTATCAGAGAGCTTTGACGACCCAGTTTGTCTAGCACAATCGGTCAATCGCTGCTTAAATTCCCTAGGAAACTTTGTTTCCGACACCCTGTGAACACCATACGTGTCCAAAACTATTTACACATAACATTCTTCTGACTTTAGTGGCCGAGAGAGATGAGATAAGATAAGATAACATTCTTTATTTACGAGGATAATAGATAAGCGCTGACGCGCTTTTTTTTTTTTTTTACATCCAGTCCTCGCCCTGAGTAGGGACTACAACATACAGTGAAATGAAATAATGTGAGAAGCAGCAAACAAGCAAAGAGAGAGAGAGAGAGAGAGAGAGAGAGAGAGAGAGAGAGAGAGAGAGAGAGAGAGAGAGGGAGAGAGGGGGGGGGGGGGGGGGGGGGGGGGGGGGGGGGGGGGGGTGGTGGTGTAAAAGGGGGGGGGGGGGGAGGGGGAGGGAGCTGGGAGGAGAATTGGAATTAAATAGGAAGGCCATTCATCTTGCACCTCGTTCACCTTTTATGCATGTCCTCGCATTTGCAGTTTTGCAAAGCGAATTCACGCCAAGAATACAACGGGGTTAGAAATGGGGATAGAATGGAGACTGGGTAAGGGGGGGGGTGAGGGATGGACAGAGGGGTACAATGGAGGTCTGGGGAGGGTGGGGGCGGGGCGGGGTGGAGAAAGGGGTATAATGGAGGTCAGGGGAAAGAGGATGGAGGATGGAGTAAGAAGTAGAGTGAAAAACTGAGGACAGGTGGGAGGGGAATGGAGAAAGGGGCAGATGGGGGAATGGGGGTCTGGGGCAAGATGGAATGGGGAAAAGGGTTGAGTGGAGGTGTGGGGATAGGTGAGAGGGTGATGGAGAAAGGAGAAGAGTGGAGGTCAGGGAAAAGGTCGGAGGAGGAGGGTGTTGGGGGGGGGGGGGGGGGGGGGGGGGGGGGGGGGGGATTGCGAGACGAACAGGAGAAGCAGCTAATAGCAGCTAAGTGGTTTCTTGTTCTTTGTCACCGTCCTAACCTGACGAAGACCCAGGAGGTCGAAATGCGTTGTGTCTAGTCCTGTACTCTGTCTGTGTCCTTGGCGGTAACTAGCCCCCTCTCTTTTCAAATTTTGCTAAATTGTTGGGGCTTTGGCCATTGATCATGTCATAGTACTGTCTTAGCTTACGTCGTTTTTTCTTCTTTCTTTAATGGGCAGAATCTAGACCCTTTGTATAGTTTTTATGGTTTTTTCCACGATGGTGATTCTTAAGGCTTCCAGATGCAAATTTTCCAGACACTGCGACTGCGTTTTTCAGTACAGCTGTCTCAGACAATGTCGACGTAATCGAAATGTGGCAATATAAAAGAAGATTTCGAGAGTTTTTCTACTCGATTTATATTTATAGCTTTTTTAGTCACGAAATTAACATAGTAACAGTGGTCGTTATATGTTTTATCTCCTCGTCCCATTTGCAATCATTTTGAAGAGTGATACGTAGGTGTTTATGCTGGTTAGTGCTTTGTAGAATTGTAGGGCCAAATGTAAGAGGCAATATCACATTCCTATTGCGAGTGAAATTCAACAGTTCTGTTTTTCGACGTTAAATTTTACTTTCCAAATTCTGGCCCATAAGTTTTTCTTTTCCAAGTCAGCATTCAGCATTTCTGCTCGGATATTGGGATTATTGAGTGATAAATACATGCTCGTGTCATCAGCAGAAAGTTTTATATTGGATTGGATTTCATTACAAGATCATTGATATATATATAAGAAATAAAAACGGCCTGGTACTGAGCCTTGTGGAACACCAGAAGGAATTCTCTTGTATACAGATTTTCCACCTTTTATGGTAACTGCTTGAGTACGATTAAATAAATAATCAGTAAACCATTCATGTAATTTACCTCGTATGCCAATCGCTTTCATTTTATGCAGGAGACCTTTGTGGCTGACACGATCGAAAGCTTTGGAAACGTCAAGGAAAACGGCTTGCATTGTTGTACCATTATCAAAAGAGGAACATAGATCATTACATATGCAGCAACTGATTGACGGTAGAGTCTGTAGGGATGAATCTAGACTGAGAAGAGTGTTGAGTAGGCTAGGCCAGCAGGGTGAAGTCTTTAATTCAGTGATGTAACACACTCCTCCTGGGCCGGTCAGAACGCGTTCTGTGCGTTTAGGCAGTGAGTAATATAGGGACACAATGAAATGAAAGGGGACGCGGTAGGGAAGGTGTTGGGATGGGGAGGGGTGGGTGAGTGTGTCAAGGTTAGGGTAGAGGCTGGAATGTGGATGGAAGACTGTGGCTTATTTTTGGCTTCGTTTAATGGGCATACATACTGCCGGCCAGTTGTGGATCAAAGTGAGGACACTTTCCCAACCGAGCTGCTATATGGCACCACGCATTTTAGCACTGACTCGTTTCAAATGGCTGTTGTCATCTCGTATATATACACGCTTCTGTTAAACATCCCTTGTATTTTGTTAGAACTGGTCTTAAGGGCGGCACATTTATGACGTATAGGTATCATTCGGTAACCGTTAATGTGAAAAGAATGAAGACTGTTTGGTTTTCTGTTTATCTCACCACAGATCTTGCTTTGCGAGATATAGCTGGGTTTTTTTTTTCATATGGTGGTAACAATAGTACGTGTTTCATATATTTCAAGCTGGGACGTTCTGGTTGATATAACACATGTTACAATCTAGTGGCTCCACGGTTATTGGGTGTTGAAAATGTCTTAGAAACCTAAAGGGAAGTAGATCTTTCATATCTTTTGACTGGAATTGTACTAGTATTGTATCAACTAATTAAAACTGACTCATTGTTTTTATACGTAGCCTTTTCTTTTTTTTTTTTATATCCAATTAGACATTTCTGCAAATCTCCTCTTTGTCAAGGTAAGAACTACATCAAATGGTCTCATGTAACATGTCAGGTGATATTTGCTGTGTTGTTTCAGTGAAACATCGTTTAACATACCTTGCATTAATGTGCAGAACAGTAATTGCAATTTACGACATTTTTAAGACGATTCAAATTTCCTAAGATTGAAAACAAATCTTTAAAAAAAAAAAAAGGTCAGTGCAGATTTAGGGCCTTTACCATTTGGTAATGCCTTCGTTCAGAAGATGGGTGGAAAGATCTTGAATTATTTATTGTTCTTGCAAGTTTTGTCCTGCTAACGCTTGTAATTGCCGGAAAAAATCCTCTTGCACACACACACACACACACACACACACACACACACACACACACACACACACACACACACACACACACACACACGCACACACACACACGCACGCACGCACACACACACACACACACACACACACAAACACACAACACACACACACACACACACACACACACACACACACACACACACACACACACACACACACACACACACACACACACACACACACACTAATACACACTAATAATACACACACACACACACACACACACACACACACACACACACACACACACACACACACACACACCCCCAGCGTTAGGGCACACGCAGTACAAATTGGCACGCGTGCAAACGCTTGCGCTCCCTCATTCCTAACGACATTTCTCCTCCGCCTTGCCCTCCTTCCCCATCGCGCCCCCCCCCCCCCCCCCCCCCGCCCTTTCACCGTACGCTTCACCCAGGAAGGAAGATGGGGAAGTTAAGATAGATGGTCGCCCAAAGTCTCCGAGGAAGGAGCAAGGTGGAGGAGAGATGTTATGAGGGAATGCAAGCGTTTGACGCGTGCGAATTTGTGCCGCGTGTGCCCGAACGCTGGGCAGTGTGTGTCTGTATCGGTGTGTGTGTGTGTGTGTGTGTGCACGCGCGCTCCCCCCCTTCACCGTACGCTCTCATGAAGGAAAATGGGGAGGGTAAACACCTGCAAAAGGTGGTCGCCCCAAACCTACAAGCAGTCACCCGTGGCGAGTGCGACCCCTGACTTATTGGTGGTCGTATGGACACGAAAGGGAAATAGAAGACGGGTGGAGGGTAGGGGTGCGGGTGGCGGGGACGGGGTGGGGGTGGAGGGCGCAGAATGTCAGTGTAGGGGGAGGGTGGTGGTGTGGGGATGGGGAGGGGAGCTGAGGGCGAGGAACCAGGGCCCCTGCTGGTCACTGCACCTTGCGGTCACCATCTCACACCCCCCCCCCCCCCACCCCCTATCTCTTCACCACCACCCCCCCTTATCCCGTTCCCTTCCCGTTCGTCAGATTTCCTGTTGAAGGTGGGGGACCTCGTTAAGCCTGTTTACCATTTCACAGCGCTTGAAAAGGCAAGCTAGCTGGTATGTGAACAAAGACACAAAGGAGGACGTACAAACTCATGAGTGAAGAAGAAAAACGCCCGCAGACGTACGTCAGCAGACAGACATTTTTTGGACCAGTCATCTCTCTCTCTCTCTCTCTCTCTCTCTCTCTCTCTCTCTCTCTCTCTCTCTCTCTCTCTCTCTCAGAAGCTGTTTCAAAACAAACAGCAATCGAAGAACGTTTCACCCCACAAGAAACACGTAAACAACGACGAAGACTTTCCAGCAAAGATCAAGGTATGAAGTGGTCGCGTTTCACATATCGCTGGTAGGGACGCCACAGTTTTTAAGACCCTTCTCTTGTGACCGTGCGAGAATCCTTCCCAAGCCACTGTCGTCACGCCAAACAGGACAGACCGATACTGGCAGCGTTTTGAGGTCGTCCGGCGCTAGGGCTGACAACACCGCCCTGACTGGGCGAGACGAAAAAGGCCTGTTTCCACAGGTTGGGGCTTCCAGTGACTGCAATATGACTGGGCGAGACGAAAAGGCCTGTTTCCACAGGTTGGGG
>JADBJO010006322.1:50000-52500 GCA_016801955.1 Conus betulinus | reverse complement strand
ATGGCGTTCTGTACAGATAGCTGTAAAATAACTAGACCAGGATCAGTTTTCATTTGCCATGTTCAGAGTGGCATTCTGTACAGCTAACTGTCAGGTTTGGAACCAGTGTCAGTTTCATACGTCATTTTGGAATGGCAATCGGCGTATAACTGTAACACAGAACCAATGTGAATTTCATGTACCATTTTAAGAAGGGCATTCTGCACAGAAAACTGTCAAGTGACATAGTACCAGTACCATTGACATACGTCATTAAAAAGGAATATTCTGCATAGGTAGCTATCAAGTAACAGAATCAGTGCCAGTTTCAGATGTTATATTCCAAAGGGCATTCTTGCTGTCGAGTGAAATTGAACCTGTGTCAGTTTCAAGGTGTTTTCTTGAAGGGCATTCTGCAGAGGTAGCTGTCAAGTAACAAAAGACAAGTGCCGGTTCTTACGTCATTTTTGGAAGCATTCTGCATAGAGAGCTGACGTAGCACTTGTGCCACGATCATACGTCATTTTAGAGGGCATTCCGCAAAGAAGCCGTCAAGTGACATAGCACACTTGTGACAGTTCCATACGTCACCTCAGAAGGGCACTCTCTGCACAGATAGCTGTCAAGTGACATAGAACCAGTGGCAGGTCCAAACGTCATTAGGGCATTCTGCATAGATAGCTGTCAAGTAACAAAACCAATGGCAGGTCCAAACGTCATTAGGGCATTCTGCATAGATAGCTGTCAAGTAACAAAACCAATGGCAGGTCCAAACGTCATTAGGGCATTCTGCATAGATAGCTGTCAAGTAACAAAACCAATGGCAGGTCCAAACGTCATTAGGGCATTCTGCATAGATAGCTGTCAAGTAACAAAACCAATGGCAGGTCCAAACGTCATTAGGGCATTCTGCATAGATAGCTGTCAAGTAACAAAAACCAATGGCAGGTCCAAACGTCATCAGGGCATTCTGCATAGATAGCTGTCAAGTAACAAACCAATGGCAGGTCCAAACGTCATCAGGGCATTCTGCACAGATAGCTGTCAAGTAACAAAACCAAATGGCAGGTCCAAACGTCATCAGGGCATTCTGCACAGATAGCTGTCAAGTAACAAAACCAATGGCAGGTCCAAACGTCATCAGGGCATTCTGCATAGATAGCTGTCAAGTACAAAACCAATGGCAGGTCCAAACGTCATTAGGGCATTCTGCATAGATAGCTGTCAAGTAACAAAACCAATGGCAGGTCCAAACGTCATTAGGGGCATTCTGCATAGATAGCTGTCAAGTAACAAAACCAATGGCAGGTCCAAACGTCATTAGGGCATTCTGCACAGATAGCTGTCAAGTAACAAAACCAATGGCAGGTCCAAACGTCATTAGGGCATTCTGCATAGATAGCTGTCAAGTAACAAAACCAATGGCAGGTCCAAACGTCATTAGGGCATTCTGCATAGATAGCTGTCAAGTAACAAAACCAATGGCAGGTCCCAAACGTCATTAGGGCATTCTGCATAGATAGCTGTCAAGTAACAAAACCAATGGCAGGTCCAAACGTCATTAGGGCATTCTGCACAGATAGCTGTCAAGTAACAAAACCAATGGCAGGTCCAAACGTCATTAGGGCATTCTGCACAGATAGCTGTCAAGTAACAAAACCAAATGGCAGGTCCAAACGTCATTAGGGCATTCTGCATAGACAGCTGTCAAGTAACATAGAACCACTGCCAGTGTCGTACATCACTCTGGCAGCCAAAAGGTCTGACCGGCACGGGCTTGCACGTGAGATCGAGCACTTCTTCACTGGACGCGAAGAAGCCCGCGATGGAAATGATCTCACAAAGGCAAAACAACAAATGAGCACACAGAACAAGGTGCAAAACAATACCCGTCTAATACACCATACAAAAACAGACACGTCAGTTGTCGACAGAACTGTCTTGTTCAGACGTTACAAACGACAGCTACGAAAAACGCACATATTCCCCTCATTGCAGTCAACGTATTGTAGATGGAATCGTCATCACTGTGCGCCGTGTTGTGTTTGCTCATTTGTAGTTGGCTTTGTCTTCAGTGACGTTCAAGTCTGTTTTATGTTCCTGGTATAGGTCTAAATAGTACACTTTTTTTTTTTTATAGACCCGACAGTTTCTTTTGAAGGCGGGTTGTAACCATGCACCGTGAAGTCGGCTGTGCCCAGACGTAGGGTGGTGATGTTGCAGGGGCCTTCCTCATCCCCTACTTCCTCTGTGTCATCTTCGGGGCATCCCTCTCTTCTACCTGGAGGTGGCGGTGGGCCAGTTCATGAACAGAGGGGGGCTGCAGGCCTGGAACCTGGTGCCCATTTTTCAAGGTGAGTTATGGTGGTGTCGTCGTCGTCATCAACATCATCGTCCTCGTTAACATCAACGTCATCAGTAGTTTAGACAGTCGATGTAGAGAGAGAGGAGGGGTTCCAACAAGTCCAGAACCTGGTGCCTTGTTTCAGTACGAGTCGCTGGTGGCATCGTCATCAGCATC
>JADBJO010006322.1:25000-47500 GCA_016801955.1 Conus betulinus | reverse complement strand
TGTGGGTCATGTACGTAACATCCAGGACGAAATTATCTGTGTCTATTGTGGGGTCATGTACGTAACATCCAGGACGAAATTCTCTGTCTGTGTCTATTGTGGGTCCTATACGTAACATCCAGGACGATATTATGTCCGTCGTGAGTTACTTACATGACATCCAGAACCAAACTGCCCTGTGGTGTTGTAGTGGCGCCCTCCGGAGCGAGAGCGCCCTCACGCCGGCTCTGCGGCTATAAGCAAGTATTGCCGTTCGTGGGGAGATTAGTAGGGGGTGTTCCGGGGGTCTATTGGACCCGAACAGGCGCCACTGAACACCACCGAAATGACTCGGCAGCAGTGCGGTGTCACCTCTGGCGGGTGGTCGAGTGAAGACTTGACGTTGACGGCTCCCTGCGGTCTGCAGGTGCCGGGGCTATGGCGGGCCGGGCTGGGCTGGGACTGGAAGGAGTTGCACGGGTGCAATGCCGCTGAAGCTGCCCAGAAGATGGGACAGGAAAAAAAAAAGGAGTTGTGTGTTTGTTGTGGATGCTTGTACTTGACAGCCAGAACTAAACTGTTCTGATCTCTTGTGGATAATGTACGCCACATCCAGGGATAACTAATCCTGTTTCTGTTGTGAGTAACGAGAGCCACATCCAGGGATAAACTCATCCTGTTTCTGTTGTTGTGAGTAACGTGAGCCACACATCCAGGGATAACTCATCCTGTTTCTCTTGTAAGTAACGTGTGCCACATCCAGGGATAACTCATCCTGTTTCTCTGGTGAGTAACTTGTGCGACAAGCCTGAACTAATTGCCTCGTGTGAATTTGCGGGAAATGTTCGTGACAGCCAGAATCAAATTGTCCTGCGCGCGCGCGCGTGTGTGTGTGTGTGTGACAGGTGATGTACGTGACCGCCACGTCCCCATACATCTTCATGCTGATCCTGCTGATCCGGAACTCCCTGCTGGACGGGGCCAGGGAAGGCGTGGAGTTCTACCTCACCCCGCAGCTCGATCGGGCTGGGAGACATGCAGGTCAGTCAGACACGCCGCTTCCACACACCGTCTCCACACACACGGGGCTTGGGGGAGGGGGGGGGGGGGGGGGGGGGGGGGGTTTCTAGGAAGAAGTTGTGGGGAGGGGGGGGGGGGAGGAGGAGAGAGGGCGGTGTCCCAACTCTTCACTGGGTATCAAGAGAACATGAACACTGCAAAACACGTTTTCAAGTAAATAAGTGACAAGAAAGAAAGAAAAAGAAAAAAAAAAAAAAAAAAAGAAGAAAAAAAAGCCGGATGCCATGCCCTCAAGGTGGCGACATTGTGACCACAGTGCCGGTGTCGCAGCCACCGCAGAGTGATTGATATAATCCGGGGCCTAGCAAGCTAGCACTCAATACGCTGTTCCCTCCCCCTTTGTTGAGCGACTCGTTTCTTCGGTGTCGGTATCATTGCTGCAAATTGACCTTGGTGTTGTCTGAAAAATGGAGCTGTGTACCTGCCCGGAAATCCAAATCGGTCTTTAAATTTTTATTCGTTTAAATAGTTAGTTGATTATTTTTTGTTGTTGTTGTTGTCAGCACCTGTTTTTAAAACTGTCATTTTCAGACCCATACTTGCCACAAATTCTAGACCGCAAACTCATTCATTAGTTTAGATGCTTACCTGGCTCCCCCCATCCACGCTTACACACACACACACACACACACACACACACACACACACACACACACACACACACACGCACGCACGCACGCACGCACGCACTCACGCACACACACACACACACACACACACACACACACACACACACACACACACACACGCACACACACACACACACACACACACACACGCACACGCACACACACATGCACACGCACACACACACACACATACTCACACACACACACACACACAAAAACGCGCGCGCGCGCACATGCACACGCGCACACACACACACACACACACACACACACACACACACACACACACACAACACACAGAAAGATTTTGGCAACTTTACTTATAGTCCAAGAGAGAAAAAATGTATGTGTGTGTGTGTGTGTGTGTGTGTGTGTGTGTGTGTGTGTGTGTGTGAGAGAGAGAGAGAGAGAGAGAGAGAGAGAGAGAGAGAGAGAGAGAGAGAGAGAGTTTTTACGGAGATTGCAATAAACTGAAGTTGGTACACAATAAAAACTGGTTTAATGTCAATATTAAATGTAATTAATAGCGAACTGCCAAGAAAACGTAGACAAACGAATCACAAGACAAAACACGACGCGTTTCGACCTTTTAGGTCTTCTTCAGGCAAGATACAGAGTGATTCAACGCCCATTTTGCGCTGAAGTGAATGAAGATGAGTGATCGCTCGTTCATTTTCGTTGTCTAGAGTGTTTTGTATCTTGCCTGAAGAAGACTAAAGTGGTCGAAACGCATCGTGTTTTGTCTTGTGATTCGTTTGTCTACGTTTTCTTGGCGGTTTGCTATATTATTACATTTAGAATTGTTTAGATCTCCGCCTGCAGTCGCCTCATTTTGCAACTTTAATGTAGTATCCACACATAATTTGGACTTTGAAACAAAGCAAAACAAAACAAAAATTGCATGCATACCAAATTTTGCATCAGATGGAAACAAACAAAATCGTCGGCCTGACGTGCACGTCACAAATCAATCACCGGAAATCAGAAAACTCAATAGCTGCGAGTCGTTCTTGAAAACAGCCGATTTTCGGTTTGTCATGAAAAAAAGCAAAAAAACACACACACACACACACACACACACACACACACACACACACACACACACACTCGGACCGGCTTGCGGTGGCTCCAACAGATTTTCTGAAGCCCCACACACATAGATCGGTTGTTCGGTCCCCATCTGTAATGCTAAATACGCCTTTTAAATGATCCTGGTGAAAAGACATCCATTTACTTTTGAATTAGTTAGACCTGTCAGTGGTTTGGCCCGAATAAGGGAAATATTGTGGTATATGGTGGAATAGTCGAAAAAAAAAAGGGTTAACGAGAAGCTACAAAGCTAGGCAACAAAACCTGTTTCAAAAATAGCCACGAAACATGGCAACAAACAGTGGTAACAAAGTCTGTTCGTAAACTGTGCATACGCGTCATGTAGAAGAACAAAAAGTTGTTCGACGATTAGCCTGCATGGCAAAACTGCCTGTTTCTGCAAAAATGTAATTGTGATGAATTTCACCATCTGTTAAAGGAAAAATAGAACTTGTTTCGCTTAAATTTTCCCAGCACCACCTAAATGCGATTAAAACTGCATGAGCTGTTGAACGACATTTCCAGAATAAAATGCTATTATCATTACGGTTTATAGGTATGATACCTTCATTACTGTAGTCCGTGGTGTATAGTCATACACGTATAATTCATCAACGTAGAGAAAGTAGCTATCGGTTACTGAAGGAATTAGCTACTATTATTGTGTCAGATATATCGTGTGTGTGTGTGTGTGTGTGTGTGTGTGTGTGTGTGTGTGTGTGTGTGTGTGTGTGTGTGTGTGTGTGTGTGTGTGTGTGTGTGTGTGTGTGTGTGTGTGTCTTCTCCCTGGGTGTCTTCCTGCAGGTGTGGGTGGACGCCGGCACCCAGATCTTCTTCTTCTCCTCCTCCATAGCTCTGGGCACCCTGACCGCCCTGGGCAGCTACAACAAGTTCACACCACAACTCCTACAGGTCAGCCCCTCCTTTGTCGTCTGTCTTCTTCTTGTTCAGCATCTCTTTTGTCCTCTGTACTCCTAGTGTTGTAGCGACAGTGAGCGTCAGGCGTCGTGTGCAACGTTGTGTCAGGTCGTCGTCGTTCTTCTGGCTGTAGTTGTGAAAGGGAGGGTCACGTGTGTGCTGTGTGCTTCGCTGTGTCAGGTCGTCTGTTCTCTGGTGCCGTGGTGGTAAATGCGATGTTCATGTCAGAAGATGACTGTTTCAGGAGGCCCTCTCCTGTCTGCTGGTAGTTGATGTTGTGTAAAGGGAGAGTTCGTATGTGGAGCACAGTGTCGGAATATCAGTCACCTTCTTGCTTCAGTTGTCCTGGGGGAGAGGACAACCAGAACATCGCATCGTTGTATCAAAGACCCGCTTCGCCCTTCCGTGTGGAAGATGAGTTCCCCACATAGCAGGTGAAAGGTGGTCTCTTGATAAGTCTGCTGGACAGGCCCACAGGAGAGGAGAGACGTGTGTGTGTGTGTGTGTGTGTGTGTGTGTGTGTGTGTGTGTGTGTGTGTGCGTGTGTGTGTGTGTGTGTGTAATATAGGGACTTGCGCTTTCCCTCCCTCCCATCTTCTTTAACCCCTCCATACTGCCCCCCACCCACCTCCCCGCTCCTGTCTGCCACCCGTCAATTTCTATTAAAAAAACAAACAAAAAAAACTTTTCATAGACCACAGTAGGGACGGCATTTTGGGGAAAACGAAGAAGAAAATTTGACTGAAGAGCGCATTACCAGCAAATACCGTTTGATATGCTATACCAGAACATGTGTTTTTTTTGGCGCTAACTGCTTCCCCCTCCCCCGTCTTTATCCCCCACCCCCTTTCCTTAGCGCCTCCCCCCTCCCTCGCCTTGCCCCCCCCCCCCCCCCCCCCCCCCCCGATCCCTGTCTCAAAAACTTTTTTTTGGCTAGTGTCTTCCATGTGGATAAAGAGTTGTGTCTGCTGCTTTGTGTATCTTGGATGTCTTTAAGTTTGTGTATTTGGTCTGTGTTGTTTGGCGCAGCAGTGTTGTCCGTTTGATGCTGCTTTGTGTAGCGTGGATGTCTGTAAGTGTATGTGTTAGGTCTGTGTTGTGTGGCGCTGCAATGTTGTCTGTTTGCTGTTGCTTTGTGTAGCATGGACGTCTTTACGTTTGTGCATGAGTTGTGTGTTGTTTGGCGCTTGCCATGTTGTCCGCTGGTGTGGGCAGGGACTCGGTGCTGTTTGCCTTGGTGAACAGCGGCACGTCGTTCTTCGCTGGCTTCATCGTCTTCACCATCCTGGGCTACATGGCCCACCTCCAGGACAAGGACATCAAGGACGTGGCCGAGTCTGGTCAGTGGGCTCGTGTGTGTGTGTGTGTGTGTGTGTGTGTGTGTGTGTGTGTGTGTGTGTGTGTGTGTGTGTGTGTGTGCGTGCGTGCGTGCGTGTGTGCGGTGCACCATATGTATTATTGAAAGACCTATGTATGATTGAAAGAAAAATCTGTTCTTGGCGTGATTGAAGGAAATTCCGTACCTTTGTATGACTGAAACACAAATATATCTTTTTTGTGATTGAAACAAAATCTGTACCCTTTGTATGATTGAAACAAAATCTGTACCCTTTGTATGATTTAAAGAAAGTCTGTACCCTTTGTATGATTGAAAGAAAACCTGTACCCTTTATATGATTGAAACAAAATGTGTACCCTTTATATGATTGAAAGAAAATCTGTATCCTTTGTATGATTGAAAGAAAAATCTGTACCCTTTGCTTGATTGAAAGAAAATCTGTATCCTTTGCATGATTGAAAGAAAATCTGTACCCTTTGTATGATTGAAAGAAAATCTGTACCCTTTGTATGATTGAAAAATAATCTACCCTTGTATGATTGAAACAAAATATGTACCCTTTATATGATTAAAACGAAATCTGTACCCTTTGTATGATTGAAAGAAAGTCTGTACCCTTTGCATGATTGAAAGAAAATCTGTATCCTTTGCATGATTGAAAGAAAACCTGTACCCTTTGTATGATTGAAAAAGTACCCTTTGTATGATTGAAAAATAATCTACCCTTATATGATTGAAACAAAATATGTACCCTTTATATGATTAAAACGAAATCTGTACCCTTTGTATGATTGAAACAAAATCCGTCCCCTTTGTATAATTGAAACACAATCTGTATCCTTGTATAAATGAAAGAAAATCTGTACCCTTTGTATGATTGAAAGAAAATCTGTACCCTTTGCATGATTGAAAGAAAACCTGTACCCTTTGTCTGATTGAAACAAAATATGTGCCCTGTGCATGATTGAAAGAAAAATTGTACCCTTTGCGGGATTGAAAGAAAATTTGTGGTCTTTTTATGATTGAAGGGAAATCTGTACCCTCTGTCGCATTGAAAGAAAAATGTAACCAGTGTATAAAGGAAATTTGCATTTTTTCTGTAACTGAAAGGCAATGTGGCTTGTTTGCCTGAAATATGATTGAAAAGAAACGTGCTGTATGCGCTGTATCTGTTATCGAAAGAAAGTGCTCAGTATGTAATTGGAAGAAAATATGTTCTACGTGCCCTATGAATGATTGAAAAAAAATGAGCTGTATTTGCCCTGTGAATGATTGAAAGAAAATGTGTTGTATGTGTCCTATGTATGCTTGAAAGGAAATGTGTTGCATGTGTCTATGTATGCTTGAAAGGAAATTTGTTTGTATGTGCCCTATGTGTAACGGAAGGAAAATGTGTTGTATGTGTCCTACGTATAATTGAAAGGAAAATTCTTGTATGTGCCCTATGTATGATTGAAAGGAAAATGTTTGTGCCCTATGGATATTGAAATGAAACGTGCTGTATGTGGCCTACATATGATTGAAAGGAAATGTTTGTGCCCCATGTATAATTGAAAATGTGTCGAATGTGCCCAATGAAGGATTGAAAGGAAATGTGCTCCATGTGTCCTGTGTATGTATGACTGAAAGCCAGTCCGTAGGGTCAGCAGTGTACGGTGTTTGTGAAGAGAGATAACAGTACATTCTGATGTTCACAGCTCCGGACCAAACTGATAACGTTCTCTGTTCTGCTTGCTGTTTGTCCGCTGGCGATATTACATGCAGTCGCAATCTCTGACCACCGCGTCAGCAGCCCAGAGGTGTGTGGGTCGCTGAAGCCACCGACACTGGTGTTTCAGGTCCTGGCCTGGCCTTCATCGCCTACCCCAAGGCCGTGGCCCAGATGCCCCTGGCTTGGTCCTTCTTCTTCTTCCTCATGGTCTTCTTGCTCTTCTGGACAGTCAGGTCATGGTGCAGTGTGCTCTGTCCCTCGTCTAGGTCATGGACATCCTGTCAGTCAGGTGTGTACAGTGTGCTCTGTTCATGGTCCTCGTCTTCCTCATGGTCATCTTGGACTGGGCAGTCAGGTCAGTGTGCAGTGTGCTCTGTTCATGGTCCTCGACTTCCTCATGGTCATCCTGCTGGACTGGGCAGTCAGGTCAGTGTGCGATGTACTGTGTTCATGGTTCTTGACTTCCTCATGGTCATCCTGCTAGTTCTGGAAAGTCAGGTCAGTGGGCCCTGCCCTCATGCTACTGGGTGCGGACGGTGAGGCCTGTAGGTACTGAACTTCTCCCTCATGGTGGCTTTACTGGGTGCGGGCGGTGAGGTCTGTAGGTACTGACTTCTCCCTCATGGTGGCTTTACTGGGTGTGGGCGGTGAGGTCTGTAGGTACTGAACTTCTCCCTCATGGTGGCTTTACTGGGTGTGGGCGGTGAGGTCTGTAGGTACTGAACTTCTCCCTCATGGTGGCTTTACTGGGTGTGGGCGGTGAGGTCTGTAGGTACTGAACTTCTCCCTGGTGGCTTTACTGGTGGCTGTAGGTACTAAACTCCCTCATGGTGGCTTTACTGGGTGTGGGCGGTGAGGTCTGTAGGTACTGAACTTCTCCCTCATGGTGGCTTTACTGGGTGTGGGCGGTGAGGTCTGTAGGTACTAAACTTCCCCTCATGGTGGCTTTACTGGGTGTGGGCGGTGAGGTCTGTAGGTACTAAACTTCCCCTCATGGTGGCTTTACTGGGTGTGGGGCGGTGAGGTCTGTAGGTACTGAACTTCTCCCTCATGGTGGCTTTACTGGGTGCGGGCGGTGAGGTCTGTAGGTACTGAACTTCTCCCTCATGGTGGCTTTACTGAGTGTGCGGACGGTGAGGTCTGTAGGTACTAAACTCCCCTCATGGTGGCTTTACTGGGTGTGGGGGGTGAGGTCTGTAGGTACTGAACTTCCCTCATGGTGGTTTTACTGGATGTGGGCGGTGAGGTCTGTAGGTACTGAACTTCTCCCTCATGGTGGTTTTACTGGGCCTGGATCAATGAGGTCTCTAGGTACAGGACTCCTCCCTCATGGGGGGTTCTCCTGGGTCTGGACAGTCAGATCAGTAGGTACTGGACTTCGTCCTCAGGGTGTCCGGCTGTTTTCGTGCACGTCTTGACCTGCAGGTGAGGACAGTCCAGCAGGAACAGCAGCTGACGGTTGGCAAACGTGGCGGGTTGCCAGCCAGGTGCGCACAATGCACTCCCTGCAGAGTTGTAGACCTGCTGCTTCATTCATTGTCATTGATTTTAAAAACTGGAAAAGTGTGTGTGTGTGTGTGTGTGTGTGTGTGTGTGTGTGTGTGTGTGTGTGTGTGCGTGTGTGTGTGAACTGAAAATAATGATGATTGATTGATTGTGTATGTGTATGGGTATGTAAACGTGAAATAGTCTGATTTTATGTGTGGGTGGAGGAGGTGTAGAGGGGGAATGAGAATGAGGAAAATGAGGGTGGAGGGTGGAGCAGAGAAAAGAGGTGTTATTAGTAGCTGTGGCGTGTGTGTGTGTGTGTGTGTGTGTGTGTGTGTGTGTGTGTGTGTGTGTGTGAAAAATGATATACGTGTGATACGTGTGTGTGTGTGTGTGTGTGTGTGTGTGTGTGTGTGTGTGTGAAAATAATTTATGTGTGATACATGGTGTGTGTGTGTGTGTGTGTGTGTGTGTGTGTGTGTGTGTGTGTGTGTGTGTGTGTGTGTGTGTTGTCCTGTGTCAGTTCGTGGGGGTGGAGGGGGGGTAGTGACGACGGTGGTGGACCAGTACCCCAGGTTTCTACGGAGGGGGGGTACCGCAAGGAGATCTTCATCGCCATCCTGTGCGTCATTATGTTCTTCGTTGGCCTGTCCATGGTGGCTAATGTAAGACCTTAGTCTGTCTGTCTGTCTGTCTGTCTGTCTGCCTGTCTGTCTGTCTGTCTGTATGTCTGTCTGTCTGCCTGTCTATTAAACGTCCTTCGTCTGTTGGACCGTTTTTATTAAAGATGTGTCCGACTGCCGCTCTGCCTGTCTACTAACCGTCCTTTTTGTCTGTTTGATGGTTTTCTGAATGATGTGCTTGAGCCTGTCTGCCTGCCTTTTTCGTCTCTCCACCTGCCATTCTGTCTGTCTGTCTATGTATCTGCTTGCTTCCCTGACTGTCTAACTGTCTCTCTCTCTGCCTTACCTCTCTGCTAATGTCTGCCTACCTCTCTTTGTATAATTCTTTTTTCCTCCTCTTTTTGTGTGTGTGTTGTGTGTTTTTCTTGTGTGTGTGTAATGTGTTGTGTGTGTGTGTGTGTGTGTGTGTGTGTGTGTGTGTGTGTGTGTGTGTGTGTGTGTGTGTGCGCTGTGTGTGTGTGCGCACGCGTGTTGTGTGTGTGTGCGCGCGCGCGCGCGCGCTGTGTTGTGTGTGTGTTGTGTGTGTGTGCGTCTGTGAATTTATGTGCATCCCTCCAAGTGTGTGTCCGCCTGTGTGAATGCGTGAATTTATGTGCATGTGTGTGTGTGTGTGTGTGTGTGTGTGTGTGTGTGTGTGTGTGTGTGTGTGTGAACACGTTCCTTCATTCGTATAAAGCATGAATAATCTGCCATGTTTTAGCAGCTTACTTTTACCGAAGAATCCATGTAAAATACAGGATTATGAAGTTAACGTCTGCACCATGAACTATCCAGTTTTATTTGCCTTCGGGAGTGTTCAGTTGTCACACGTTCCTGTACGACATTCCTCATGGCTGTCATCTCTTCATCATGTGATTGTAGATCACTTCATGATGGAGACCAGGTTACATCAGTTGACCAGGTTCACAAAGCTGAGTTTTCCCTCCGAAAATGTGGGGTAAGATAGATCACGATGACGCCATTCCTCGTGTACCTCGTGTACAATCAGAGGCTGCAGCACAAGCCTTGGCGCCAGCTAGTCCTGTCCACATGGAGAGGACGCTTTCCAAATCACGTCGCCACAGGGCCACCCGCTAGACGACACCCCGTGCCGATCACAAGTCATTTCCATGGCGTTCAGTAACGCCTCGCCCTGCACAGCAGACTGCCCAGTGAACTGGTAACAGGCCACAACAAGTGCTCTGACATGGAGCCACACACTGCGCGCGGAAAGAGGAGGAGGAGAGGGAGAGAATGGAAGGGGGAGAGGTGGGTGGTGGTTGGGTCAGAACTGAAATGCCCATGAGACGAGGGCAGAGGAAGAGAGACGAGGAAGAGAACGTCTTTTCACGATGGTTGATCGAGGTGCATATCATGATCGTCGTGGAGTTCATGTTAGCTGGAGGCCGTAATTACCACTTCAGTGACAATACTTGGTAGTTAAAGACAGTATTATGGAATCTTGGTAACGATACTTCATAGCTGGAGATGACTGATCTGATCATTGGAGACTGTAGAACTATAGTGACAATAGTTGAGACTGTAGAACTGAATCACAGTGAACAATAGTTGGAGACTGTAGAACTGAATCACAGTGACAATAGTTGGAGACTGTAGAAGTGTAACAATAGTTGGAGACTGTAATACTGAATCACAGTGACAACAGTTGGAGACTGTAACACTGAATCATAGTGACAACAGTTGGAGACTGTAACACTGAATCATAGTGACAACAGTTGGAGACTGTAACACTGAATCACAGTGACAATAGTTGGAGACTGTAGAACTGAATCACAGTGACAATAGTTGGACTGTACTGTAACACAGTGAAAGAGTCACAGTGACAATCACAGTTGGAGACTGTAACACTGAATCACGGTGACAAGTGGAGACTGTAGAAGTGGAGACTGTAACACTGAATCACAGTGACAAGAGTTAAAGACTGCAGAACTGAACTGAATCACAGTGACAAGTGACAGTTTTGGAGACTGTAACACTGAATCACAGTGAGAAGAGCTGGAAAACTGAATCTGCAGAACGGAATCACAGTGACAATAGTTGGAGACTGTAACACTGAATCACAGTGACAACAGTGGAGACTGTAACACTGAATCACAGTGAGAAGAGTGGAGACCATAACTGAATGCAGTAGTAGGAGACTGCAGAACTGAATCACAGTGACAAACAGTTGGAGACTGTAAAGACTGCAGAACTGAATCACAGTGAGACAAGAGCTGGAGACCATAAACTGAATCATAGCGAGAGTATGTTAAAGACTGCAGAAACTTGTAGGAGACTGTAACACTGAATCACAGTGGGAAGAGCTGGAGACCATAACTGAATCATACTGACAGTAGTAGAGGGAGACTGCAGAACTGAATCCTGTTAACACTACTTGCTCCCTGGAGACTGCATTGCCTGTACTTTTGGTCCATGACAACACCCAGTGCTCTTTTGTAGAGCGCCATTATTGCCATTGTTCGTGGTTGCTGTAGACCGTGCATTTACGGCGATTTGTTCCCAGTTCAAGCGTTCAGATAGTAGTGGTTCACCGCTGGTGTAACCTGTGCCTGTTTGATGAGCTGTTCTGTTTCAGTGAGGGATTTATGTACAATCCATGGTATATAATTTATAGCTGGAGTCTCCTGTCTGACGGGTTGTTCCAGATCTTTTCCATCGATCCGATTTCGTCGTGTTTTGGACACGTGTTTGGTGAAAACATGAAAAACATGAGGAACTTGAACACACACACACACACACACACACACACACACACACACCCCCCCCCCCCCCCCCCCCCCCCCCCCCCCCCCCCCCCCCCCCCAAACCTTGAAAAGACGTTTTTGAACGGTGGTTGCACTTGCGAATTTTAACAACAGTGGTGTCTTGATGTGCTTCGACCAAAGAGCGACAACTCTTGCGCGCGAAGTCGCGTTCGGACTGTCTGCCTCTTCAACAAAGTGCTAATACGTGGGAACAGTAGCAGCGACTTCGGACCCAACAGGGGGAAAAAAAAAAAAGAGTTGGGAGGGCATGATTTTGTGTCAGAGTACGCTGGTAGTCGGCTTTCAAAGTAATCTTTGCTTGAAAAAATCTGCTTTCACAGTAGCTGCTTCACGATCAGGTATCCCTCTGCCTTCTCCTGCGTGATGGCAGATAAAAACAAAAATATTTGGAAGATTTGTGCACATTCTGTGCAGAAAATATTCCCATTTTCATACAGAAGTACACCAACAGCAGGGTCAGGAAAAAAGACGGTATTGGGGCAAAAGATCTCTTTCAGGGAGGGATTTACACACACACGTCACGTAATGTTTTACACCTAGCTTCGTTAATTCGGGGAGTAATTTGTAGAGAGTTCATCGCAAGTCATACAGTGGGTCTCTTTTTACATTTTGTGTTATGGAGGGGTTATATGGACACCCATCATGTTCTATAGCTGATGTCCTATTTGACGTGTCGTATCAGAGAGGAACGTACACACACTCTGTGGTCATGTTTTACAGGTGGTGTCCTGTTTGCTGTGTTGCTTCAGGAAGAAATGTACGTAGACTCTATGATCATCTTTTAAAGGTGGTGTCCTATTTGCCTTGTTGCTTCAGGAAGGAACGTACGTAGACTCTATGGTCATCTTTTAAAGGTGGTGCCCTATTTGCCGTGTTGTTTCAGGGAGGAATGTTAGGTAGACTCTATGGTCATCTTTTAAAGGTGGTGTCCTGGTTGTTTCAGGGAGGAATGTACATAGACTCTATGGTCATCATGTTTTACAGGTGGCGTCCCGTTTGCTGTGTTGTTCAGGGAGGAATGTACGTGTTCCAGCTGTTGTTGTTTCAGGGAGGAATGTACGTCAGTTGGAAGCAGGAAGCAGAATCATCCTCCTGGTGGCCTTCTTTGAGCTAGTGGCTGTGTCCTACGTGTATGGTCAGTGGAAACCTGTCAGCCTTGTTCCTCCTGTGTTGGCGTCGTCCCTCCAATGTTGACGTTGTTCGTCAAGTGTTGATGTTGTCTCTCCTGTGTTGATGTTGTCTGTCTTGTGTTGGCGTTCTCCCTTCTGTGTTGATGTCGTCGTCCAGTGTTGATGTTGTCGCTCTGATGTTGATGTTGTTCCTCCTGCATGGACCTTGTCCCACCAGTGTGAGACGTTGTTCCTCCGGTGCTGATGTTGTCGCTCCAGTGTTGATGTTCCTCGGGTGTCGATGTCGTTCGTCGTCCAGTGTTGATGTCGTTCCTCCAGTGTTGATGTCGTTCGTCCAGTGTTAATGTCGTTCGTCCAGTGTTGATGTCGTTCGTCCAGTGTTGATGTTGTTCCTCCAGTGTTGATGTCGTTCCTTCAGTGTTGATGATGTCGTTCCTGCAGTGTTGATGTCGTTGTTGATGTCGTTCGTCCAGTGTTGATGTTATCGCCCCAGTGTTGATGTTGTCGCTCCAGTGTTGATACATTCCTCCAGTGTTGATATCGCTCCTCCAGTGTTGATGTTGTCGCTCCAGTGCTGATGTCGTTCCTCCACTGTTGATGTTGTTCCTCCAGTGTTGATGTTGATGTCGTTCCTCCTCCAGTGTGGATGTTGTTCCTCCAGTGTTGATGTTGTTCCTTCAGTGTTTATGCTGTTCCCTCCGTGGGATGTTGTTCCTTCAGTGTGATGTTGTTCCTCCAGTGTTGATTCCTTGTTCCTTCAGTTTTAGATGTTGTTGTTGTTCCTTAAGTGTTTATGCTGTTCCTTCGGTGTGATGATGTTGTTCCTTCGGTGTTGATGTTGTTCCTCCAGTGTTGATGTTGTTCCTCCAGTGTTGATGTTGTTCCCTCAGTGCGGATGTTGTTCCTTCAGTGTTGATGTTCTTCCAGTGTTGATGCTGTTCCCTCAGTGTTGATGTTGTTCCTTCAGTGTTGATGTTGTTCGCGCAGTGTGATGTTGTTCCTCCAGTGTTTATGCTGTTCCCCTCAGTGCGGATGTTGTTCCTTGAGTGTTGATGTTGTTCCTCCAGTGTTTATGCTGTCCCTCAGTGTTTATGTTGTTCCTTCAGTGTTGATGTTGTTCCTTCAGTGTTTATGTTGTTCCCTCAGTGCGGATGGTGTTCCTTCAGTGTTGATGTTGTTCCTCCCGTGTTGATGTTGTTCCTTCAGTATTAGATTTTTTCTTCTAGTGTCGATGTACTTCCATTGGTGTTAATGTACAATCTTTTGTTGTTTACTATCTTTTTTTTATATTATCATCCACCTATCGGTTTATTGACAATATACGCGCAGTGCTGTGGGGTTGTGTGTATGTGTGTGTGTGTGC
This sequence comes from Conus betulinus, assembly GCA_016801955.1. NCBI lineage: Eukaryota > Metazoa > Mollusca > Gastropoda > Neogastropoda > Conidae > Conus > Conus betulinus. The sequence continues at coordinate 33,326 of JADBJO010006322.1, read as the reverse complement.
GTGTGCGTGTGCATGTGCGTGTGTGTGTGTGTGTGTGTGTGTGTGTGTGTGTGTGTGTGTTCAGGTATATGTCAGTTCGTTCAAATACGTCTTATGTTTCTGTGCACCAGTGCACATTGGTTCATTGACCACATTTCAGTGGTGCACATGTACAGGTATACATCGGTTCATTGACAACGTATGATATAACATTGTCTCGTGTACAAGTGGTACACATCGGTTCACTGACTAGGCATGTAGTGTCGTCCATGTTCAGGTACATGTCTATTGCATGGTAGCATCCACTTAGTGCTATGTGTATGCAGCTATCCATTAGTTGCTTAATAACGTATGCTTGATGGGGTGTGTGTGTGTGTGTGTGTGTGTGTGTGTGTGTGTGTGTGTGTGCATGTGCGTGCGTGTGTGTGTGCGTGTGTGTGTGTGTGTGTGTGTGTGTGTGTGTGTGTGTGTGTGTGTGTGTGTGTGTGTAGGCCTACATAAGTTCCTTGACAAAGTACATACAATATTGAGTATGTGTGTACAGGTATACATCAGTTCCTTGACGACACACGTTTGATGTTGTTTGTGTGTACAGATTTACATAATGTCCTTGACAATGCACATGACATGTTTTTTTTTTGTGTGTACAGGGATACATCATTTCTTTGACAACACATGTATAACGTTGTTCGTGGGTACAGGTATACATCAGTTCCTTGACAACATACGTATAATGTTTGTATGTACAGGTATACATCAGTTAATGGTGTGTGTGTGTACAGGTATACATCGGTTCTTCGACAACATACGTATAACTTCGTGAGAGTGTGTACAGGTATAACAGACATAGAATGTCTATGTCAGGTACACGTCGGTTTAAAGCTAATATGTTCATAATCAATCGCGTATATGTCGGTTCACTAAGAGACATATAATGTTAAGTGTGTCTGTGTTGGTGTAATGATCGCATGTATACAGTGCTGTGCGTGTACAGGTATATGTCGGTACGTTGACAACAGACATACAATGTTGTCTGTGTCTGTGTTAGTGTAATGATCACACACATACAGTGTTTCGCGTGTACAGTATATGTCGGTTCGTTGACAACAGACATACAATGTTGTCTGTGTTGGTTTCATGATCACACACACACACACACACAGTGCTGCCTGTGTACAGGTATATGTCGGTTCGTTGACAACATACGTATGATGCTGGGGGACACCTGGATTACCAAGACCTTGCCGTACATGATCGTCTGCTGGACCGTGCTCTCTCCTATCTTCTGTATGGTGGGTAACAGTGTGTGTGTGTGTGTGTGTGTGTGTGTGTGTGTGTGTGTGTGTGTGTGTGCGCTTTGTGTGTGTGTGTGTGTGTGTGTGTGTGTGAGAGAGAGAGAGAGAGAGCTTGTGTGTGATGAGTGTGTGTGTGTGTGTGTGTGTGTGTGTGGTTGTGTGTGTGTGTGTGTGTGTGTGTGTGTGTTGTATATGTGTGTATTTGTATGTGTGTGGCGTGTGTGTGTGTGTGTGTGTGGGGGGGGGGGGGGGGGTGCGTGCGTGTGCACGTTCAGACTTTTGTTGGTGATTGGTAATTTCAGGATATATAGATGATGATTGTTAGGGTATATTGGTGATGGTTTCTTTCAGGCTATGTAGGTGTGGTTTTTTAGACTATATAGTCAGGGTGTATTTCGGGCATATTGGTGAAGAATTATTTTCGGACTGTCCCCTTTATAGATACTTTCAGGATATACAGATTATTTGTTTTTTCGAGCTTGTTGGTAATGGTTCATTTCAGGCTATATAGATGATGGTTTACTTTAGCTGTGCAAAAGATTCTTTTTTGTTATTTCAGGCCGTGTGGGGTTTAGTTCAGACTGTGTATAAGTGATGTGTCATTTTAAGCTACGTACGTGATAGGTCATTTCAGTGTAGTTGGTATTGGTTCACTTTAAAATGATGGAAGTGTTAGTTTATTTCAGGCTATGTTGGTGGTGGGTTTGTTTCAGGCTATGTGGTGGTGGTTTGTTTCAGGCTATGTTGGTGGTGGTTTTTTTCAGGCTATGTTGGTGGTGGTTTGTTTCAGGCCATGTTGGTGGTGGGTTTGTTTCAGGCTACGTTGGTGGTGGGTTGTTTCAGGCCATGTTGGTGGTGGTTTATTGCAGGCTATGTTGGTGGTGGGTTGTTTCAGGCCATGTTGGTGGTGTGGTTTATTGCAGGCTATGTTGGTGGTGGTTATTGCAGGCTATGTTGGTGGTGGTTTATTGCAGGCTATGTTGAAGGTGGTTTATTGCAGGCTATGTTGTGGGTGGTTTGTTTCAGGCTATGTGGGCGATGATTCATTTCAGATATGTGAGTGATGGTTTATTTTAAGCTGTATATAGGTGATGGCTTATTTCAGGCTAGGTAGGCGATGGTTTGATTGAGGGTACACTGGTCACGTCTTCCTGAGGTTACACTACTGGTATTTGTTCAGGCAATCTTCGTGATGAGCGCCATCAATTACTCGGAGCTGAGCTACGAGAGGCCGGGCAACAAGGTGTACAAGTACCCGGACTGGGCAGTGGGCATCGGCTGGACACTGGCCGCCCTCTCCGCTATCTGGATCCCCATTGTGGCCATCTACAAGTGGATTAAGAACGGGGCCTCTCTTCGGGTGTGTGTGTGTGTGAGGGGGGGGGGGGAGTGAGGGAGAGGGAGCACGTCAGCGAGTGAGTGTGGTGTGTGTGTGTGTGTGTGTGTGTGTGTGTGTGTGTGCAAGTGAGTGCATGTGTGAGAAAGTTAAATAATATATGCAATAATATATGTAACACAGATGCTACTGCTAGGTGCTTTGTTCTTGGCACAAGAGTGACTTTTTTTCAAAGTATAAAAATTTTTCCCAAGTGCCAAAGTTGGCTGGTTTCAGGTACAGGAGTGAGTTCGTTTCAAGTAGCTTTATGCGTTTGTTCCTGATACTAGAGTGAATTTGTTCCAGGTGCCAGTGGGGTTTGCTCAAAGTACAATAGAGGTTCTGTTCCAGGTACCATAGTTTTTGCACACAGTAACCTCCGTACTATTATCCAGAACCCACGCAGACTGCAGTCTCGCTGAAAATCAGCCCAAAATACAAATAAACAGATCAAAGAGGGGTGACCACACAAAACAGAGTGCAACATGAAGCGTATCTGAAATAAACCAAAAAGGCAGGTGACTTGTTGACAAATAAGTCTTCTCCAGATCTCACGAGTATATGGCTTTAAAGAAATGCACAAAATGCTGCTCTGTACAGTTTCGCTCTTTGTTTTGTATTGTAGATGTTTGTCACTTAACTGAGCGTTACTTGGCACTCTTCTTTTGTGTGTGTGTGTGTGTGTGTGTGTGTGTGTGTGTGTGTGTGTGTGTGTGTGTGTGTGCCCCTTGGCTGACTGTCACCTAGATCAGCCAGGACACCCTGCGTGACTCCCGTGGCATTGAGATACTTAGCTGGTGATTGTGTGGGTAGGTCACTGGTCGGTCCTTGGCCAAAGCGATCACTGGCCCCCGTGACGTGCACCTAACTGTTTCCCCGTTCACCAGCCGCCGTGGCGAAGTGGTTAGCGTCGCGGATTCCAGGCTCTGAGGTCGTGGGTTCGATTCCCATCAGAGCCATGTGGGATTTTTTTCTGCCCCCGAGCGGCTACTAGCCAGAGTTGAGTTTGCTACGGGCTCTCAGTTGGGAAGACTGGGACCACACAGTCGAGTTTCATCCACTTAATGGATGCGTCTCTGAGAGTGTTGCTCAAATTTCCTGACCCAACACTGCAGGTGTTTGTAGCTCTCGGGCCTGGTTGACGCCGGGACATAATTATGAAAGTGAGCGTAGCTTACAGCCCTGTCATGCAGTCTCGGAGACCAGAATGGAAATCCGTAGCATCATCTTCAACATCCTCATGTTCATCTCTGTCTCAGCATAAAAAATAACCACCTGTTTCCCCGTTCCTACAGGCGCTGATCCTGCTGTGCAAGCCGTACGGGCTGAAGCCGCACCAGCTGAGGCAGCAGGACATCGGGGAGCGGACCCTGATGGACCTGGAGAGGGAGAGGGTCGGGGGAGCCGCCCACGGCTCGCACTACACCGCCAAGGACGGCCAGGTGAATCTCGCCTACGACCCCGAGGCCCCGAAGTCCGAGTTCACCCAGTTCTGAGCCAGCCCAGCTCCTCAGCGGAACGACAGTCTCTGGGGGTGCATGCAAGCTGAGGTGTTGGGTGTGGCGGGGTTGGTCGAAGAACTAGGAGGAAATGGGCATTTCTCGTGTGTGTGTGTGTGTGTGTGTGTGTGTGTGTGTGTGTGTGTGTGTGTGTGCTGGTGAGCAGACACTGTCTTTGACGAAAATGTAACATAGACCATGGAGGGTACGACTTGTAATCAGAACTATCTTTGACAAAAAAAGGGTAATACAGACCATGGAAGGTAAAACTTGTAATCAGACTCTCGTTGTTCGAGCGCTTGGATTTTTTTTTTTTTTTTGTTTAGTTCTGCTTTGGTTTGTTTGGTATACCAGCTCCCCGTGTAGAAACATTGTGTAATCATGATGTAATCATAGCGATCATCATCCGACTGTGCCTCTGTGCGTCTGTGTGTTTTGGTCTTTCAGCTGTCTTTCGCTTTCTGCTGTCTTTGTGTTCCCTTTTCTTCGTGTGATCTTCCTGCATTCTGTCCTCTTTGCGCACTGTTGACTCCATGTTCCCGTGTTTTCTGTTGTCGTCTTTCTGTCGTACCCTTGCTTTCTGTTGTCTTCTTTCTCTTCCATTTGCTTTCAGTTGTCTTCTTTCAGTTCCCTCTGCTTTCTGTTGTCTTCTTTCTGTTTCCTTTGCTTTCTGTTGTCCTTCCGTTTTCTTAGTTCTCTGTTATTTCTTTCCCTTTTATCGCATCGCTGTTCTGTCTTTTTCTTCCGCTCCCTCAGCGTTCTGTCGTCTTTTTATTTCATTCCATTCCCTCAGCGTTCGGCCGTTTTTTCGTTCTTTCCATTCCCTCAGCGTTCGGCCGTTTTCGTTCTTTCCATTCCCTCAGCGTTCTGTCGTTTTCTTTCTTTCCATTCCCTCGTTCGTTCGGCCGTTTTCTTTCTTTCCATTCCCTCAGCGTTCGGCCGTTTTCTTTTTCTTTCCATTCCCTCAGCGTTCGGCCGTTTTTTTTTCTTTCCATTCCCTCAGCGTTCGGCCGTTTTCTTTCTTTCCATTCCCTCAGCGTTCGGCCGTTTTCTTTCTTTCCATTCCCGAGGCGATCTGTCGTTTTCTTTCTTTCCATTCCCGAGGCGTTCGGTCGTTTTCTTTTTTCTTTCCATTCCCGCGGCTTTCTGTCGTTTTCTTTCTTTCCATTCCCGCGGCTTTCTGTCGTTTTCTTTTTCTTCCCATGCCCGAGGCTTTCTGTCGTTCTCTTTCCGTAAATTCCCTCGGCAGTTAAGTCGTCTTCTATCTTTTCGTCCCCTTCAGCGTTCTGTTGTCTTCTTTCTTTTTTTTGTTTTTGAATGTATGCTCACGACATGTTAATTATGTAAAATCTATTTCACATGAAGTCTTTCCCAGTCCTTTAAATTTGGCTAAACACCACGCAGATTATGTGAATTGTGCATGGCAAAGAGCCAGCCACCCATTGTAATGAGCAAGCTGTTTATTGCTGTCCATTGTAAGGGTGACCAGCTGTCCATTGTAAGGGTCCCCAGCTGTGCATTGTAAGGATCGATCATTGTCCATTACAAAGGTCACCAGCTGTCCATTATAAGGGTCACCAGCTGTCCATTATAAGGGTCACCAGCTGTCCATTGTTAGGGTCACCAGCTGTCCATTATAAGGGTCACCAGCTGTCCATTGTTAGGGTCACCAGGTGTCAATGTTAGGGTCACCAGCTGTCCATTGTTAGGGTCACCAGCTGTCCATTGTTGGGTCCCCAGCTGTCCATTGTAAGGGTCACCAGCTGTCCATTGTAAGGGTCACCAGCTGTCCATTATAAGAGTCACCAGCTGTCCATTATAAGGGTCACCAGCCGTCCATTATAAGGGTCACCAGCTGTCCATTATAACGGTCACCAGCTGTCCATTGTTAGGGTCACCACCTGTCCATTATAAGGGTCACCACCTGTCCATTATAAGGGTCACCACCTGTCCATTGGTAGGGTCACCAGCTGTCCATTGTTAGGGTCACCAGCTGTCCATTGTTAGGGTCACTAGCTGTCCATTGTAAGGGTCACTAGTTGTCCTTTGTAAGGGTCACTAGCTGTCCATTGTAAGGGTCACTAGCTGTCCATGTTAAAAATCACCAGCTGTCTATTGTAGGGGTCAGCAGTCTATTCCGTAGGATTATAATCCAACTGGCCTCGAGCCATTCGTGTCGCCAATGTGGTTTTGACTGTTTTTAGAAATCTCTTTTTAAGCGGACATTGAGAAACCGAATGGAACGACCAGCACCTCTGGGACTCGGGCAGATTTGAGTCCGGAGTTAAGTGGCATGGTCAATCATTTCAAGTAATGTGTTCCTTGTCCGCTTTATATTCAGATGTGACGGATGTATTTGAGACATCAAGCTGTGGTCTTGTTATCATTGGCTTTAGTGCTCGTAGATTTTCTGGCGATCATTTGAGTTATGAACTCTAGAATAAATAAAATAGAATATGCAGAGTTTGATTTGAAGCGAGATGACTCCTGTAAACAACCACTATCGGACCGAATGAATCATATGTATTTGTGTTTGGCTTCAGTGAAATAATCTCCACAGCTGTTGTGACTTTCAGAATGGTTTTGTTTTTGCATGGATTCGGTCAACGGTCACTAGTACCGCACCAATTTGCATGAAAAACGTTTGCACGAAACATACCGCCATTTTTTACCAGGGCCGTATCCTCTTGTTCGCAGAGTGCGGTAACGAAGCACATGCTGGTTGAAATCTGCTCCGAAAATAGTCCGACTTTGGGCGAAGACGTACTCTGCAGGGAAAGCCATGAGTTGACACACCACTGCACTTTTCGTAGTCTCAAACACATTGAATAGTAAAAGCCATCGACACTCAACAAGCATATTGCACATTTCCGGTTTATTTATACCTTCATCAACCATAAAACTATAAACCCTACTCTAACTGGTGCAAAACTCAAACACATTTTCACACACAAAAAAAACTTGAATCAGAGTAATCAGTGACTATAGCTCAAAGTCTGCACAAAAGGTCAGTCACATTTTTGTAAATATATCTGAAATTCGAAAACAAAAAGGCCGCCGACATAAAAAAAAGTTTGCACAAAAGTTAGTCAGTTTCATGTACGTGGAGGTTAGGTTGGTGCAAAGGACATTAGCATCGTTAAGCCCTCAGACTGTTGGGGTTTTCACACAACTGAAAAGTCACACAAAGACTTATCGAAGGTTCGTGACAATCGCTCTGATCTGCTGCAAGCCTTGATGAATAATTAATTATCTTGTCGCTCGCGTCGGCAGCAAAATTTCTCTAACTTTTCACAACAATCGTTTAACCGTTCTGTTTAAAAATACTTGAAAGTGTACCGAATGTACTTAAAATCATGAATCTATTCCTAGTCTACAAGAGACTGTTCATAGTTATAATTCAAAGACATGCATGAAGACTAGCAAGTACCTCGGCTCATATTTGAATGCTGCAATTTTGTTTTTCAATGGATACAGTTCCGTTTGGCATGACAGTTCCGTTCGCATTTTTGTTACTACATAGGCCACACACACACACACACACACACACACACACACACACACACACACACACACACACACACACACACACACACAAACACACACACACACACACACACACACACACAAAACACTTACACACACCCACACCACACACCACCACACACACACACACACACACACACACACACACACACACACACACACCCACACACACACACACACACACACACACACACACACACACACACACACACACACACACACACACACACACACTTGGCCTTTTTTTTCGTTGTTACTGCCTTCAGTTCCAGTTGGCACCGAGATTATCCCCAGGTTTCCAAGGGAGCAGATCCGGAGTTTTGCATGAAGAGCGTTCACGTTGGCAGAAAGTTGCTCTCAAGTGCGAGAGAAAGTTTCCCCCCAAAAGAGTTGAGGCACCAGACCCTAACTGTGTGTCACGCTGTTACAGATTCATCCACAAGCCAGAGGATGCTCGTGACGGATGGCGCACCGTGTAGTGTGACATGACCGAGTAGACGGGGTGTCGAATTGTGTGCGGGCGGAGTTGGGATGACACCTCCCCCCCCCCCCCCCCCCCCCCCCCCCACCCCGTTACTCTGTGTCGAAAATGCGTTCAGCCGGCGTCAGTTCTTGCAACATGTAACGTTAAA
>JADBJO010006322.1:7500-20000 GCA_016801955.1 Conus betulinus | reverse complement strand
CTGTCTTAGCTTTGTTCGAGGGGTTAATTCATATGGACGAACATATTCTGAAATAATACTTATTCTGAAAATGGAGTAGGGAACACAGATCTATCTTTGTTCCAAAGTTTCGTCAGTTACTACGGCTTCCGGCAGCCACTGTTTAGGCTATGTCCGAGTCATAGTTTATAGTCATAGGTATAGTTTAGGCCCTACATGTTATATAGTCTCTATTACACTCAAAGCTGCACCTGGTTTTTACTCAGAAGATCAGCCAGTACCAAAACATATTCATCACACAGTCCTGTCCTTGACCCACACCATACCTGACTCTGAGGCAGATCTCATGTGATGTCCGTTCCTTATTCAATGCAAGCACGATCCACATGACCTTTCATTTTCCTGTCGTCTGCCAGACTTTTCACTCCCAAATCCTTGTGCCCTACCAATGGCGTGGAAACTCGGGGAGTCCACAAGTCATGCGTCTTTCTGCTATTTTTTGCTGACATATGGCATTGAACTAATTTACTGACCCCAAATTCCAGGATAAAAAATTTAATCATCTTTTTCGATTTTTTTTTCTTCACAGAGCCAGGGCGATTTTCATCTGTTCAAACTTACTTGACCTTGGCTGTAACCCCGAACTCTGACCTGAGCAAGAAACTGACTAGACCGGTAGTGATCTGTGGGAGAAATGTGACCAGGGGAGACCATTCATCTACTGTCTTCTGCAGCTGTCCATCGCAAAACTGATTAGGAATTTTAAAAAGCATTACTAGTGAATCTGCCAAAGAACATGGAAAAACAAATCATAAGACAAAGTCTGTCTTGTGATTTGTTAAACTTTATAATTTGTCAGTCCCTTTTGTATGGCGGACTTACTGATAATTCTTTTTAAAATTTGTTCCAGTCTCTGTCTACAGTCACTTCACTTTGAAACCAATTTTGAAACTCAGCGAAAGCAAAGAAAGGCGGAATATAGGCTAGTTCGTTTGGGGGTCATACTGCTAGTTATAGAGCTTTAATATCACTAGTCCCGGGTGGTCGTTAGGCTAACTGTTGTCCCGTCAATTTTCACTACACAGATTTCCATCTGAAGAGTTTTGCCCCGTTGTCACACTTTTCCACAATAGCATGAATGTAAATTTGTATGGTCAGTGACCGCATCTGACGAAAACCTCTTAAAATACATTCATATAATTTCATCATTGTCATTTAACATCATCACACATTCACATACTTATCATTATTATTCTACATCACCATTATCAACATCACACATTACACATTACACACACACACACCACACACACACACACACACACACCCCCCCCTCGCGCGCGCGCACACACACACACACACACCCGCGTGCACACACACACACACACACGCGCGCACGCGCGCGCGCACGTTCGCACACGCACGCACGCGCACGCACGCACGCGCGCGCACGCACGCACGCACACACACACACACATACACACACACACACACACACACACACACACACACACACACACACACACACACACACACACACCGCCGCGCTCGCGCGCGCACGCACACACACACACACCCGCGTGCGCGCACACACACGCACACACACACACGCGCGCGCGCGCGCGCGTGCGCTCGCGCACGCACGTACGCACACGCTCGCACGCACGCACGCACGCACACGCACACACACACACACACACACACACACACACACACACACACACACACACACACACACACAAGTAAGTCACAGTTAAAGTCGAGGGGAGATCAACAACAAGAGTTAATTATTGGTTCACATTTCTTCTTCAGTCCGTAAGTCGCTGTGTATTACTTCGCAAGCAGTGAACCTCCACAGAGAGAGAGAGAGAGAGAGAGAGAGAGAGAGAGAGAGAGAGAGAGAGAGAGAGAGAGAGAGAGAGAGAACTAAAAATGACCCGAAATTTCTTTATTGTGTAACAGGGAAGCTAGCGTTATCATGAAATCAACTTGCACATCTACTGCTGCCTTGAATTGAGGAAAGCATCTAATCCAACATTGTGGTATACTATGCATTCAAAACATTCCTAGTTACTAGAAATGCAACAGGCAAAACAGAAATCTCGACCAGAATCATGTGTTTGCGTGGATGTTTGGAGTGACATACACATCTTCGTAGGGTACAACACGCATATATCATGTGTTCATTTCACTCATTCACACACACACACGCGCGCGCGCGCGCGCGCGCGGGCACACACACACACACACACACACACACACACACACACACACACACACACACACACACACACACACACACACACACACACAGAGAGAGAGAGAGAGAGAGAGAGAGAGAGAGAGAGAGAGAGAGAGAGAGAGCATTATGTTTATTTTCATGAACTTCAAGCACAATATACTCACATCACATAATTACTTGACGTGCACACATCAAATTATTTCTAACCTTACTTTTTTTTTCTTTTCTAATTCTGCTTTCTTTATCCAACGCAAGTAAAACAACAACACACAAACACAAATACATTCATCGTGCAATATTATGGCACCAACGGCAACCAACTCAAGTGAACTTGTCATCGAGATATTTTTTAGCACTCATATCACATGTTCTATTACCGTCACGCTGTATGAATGTATAAATGCTCTAAATCAAACTTTTTAATCCACACACACACGCGCGCGCGCGCACGCGAACACACGCACGCGCACGTACATACATACAGACAGACAGAAAAGCGCGCGCGCGCCCGCTTACACACACACACACACACACACACACACACACACACACACACACACACACACACACACACACACACACACACACATACACACGCGCGCGCGCGCACGCACACACGAAAATAGAGAAAAAAAATTCAGGAAAAAATACATTTGAATGCCTTTTTTTGCAACACCAAGGCACAGAGCAACAATCATGTTTTACATATTGGTAAAGCCAATGCACTACATCATCATTCGCATACATGAGAATAGCAGGATCTATGTAAACTTCAACAAGTGTTTACGGGGCTTGGAGGAGGAGGGTGGTAGTGCTGGCGACGGTGGTGGTGGTGGTGATGGTGGTGGTGATGTGGTGTGTGTGTGGTATGTGTGTGTGTGTGTGTGTGTGTGTGTGTGTGTGTGTGTGTGTGTGTGTGTGTGAAGTTTTAGTTTGTTCTCATTTTATGTGTTCAGTTTTCGTTTGCAATTAGTTCTTCATGATTACACCGGTCTGCATAGAATACTTGAAGATTTTAAATGAACAAAAGCAGTATACTTTCCTGTGTCATATCTGCGTTTCAGTGAATTCTTAAGTATATTCAATTGAGCTTTTGTTCTTTCAGTGTATGCTTACGAACATAGCATTTTGTTAACAACAGAAGACAGTACAGTATTTCATCTGATTGAAAGTTGGCGTCGTTTCCAAAGGTATATGCTCTTTTCATTAAGAAAGAAAGATATTATGTTTTCCCACTAATCTTTTATTTAGTACTCTACGCTTTCTTTGTTATCCAAAACAAATATCCACATGTAAGCATTTTCAACATATGATTATGTTGCATACGTCTCACACTTGCAGAAAGTACATTTGTTATCAGCTTTATAGTCTGTACATAAGAAAGCACATTCATTAGTAAAATTCCATATATATGCATCTGCTCTGTAGCGATTTACATCCCTCCCCCCACCCCCACCCCCTAAATCGGTTGATTCTTTAAAACCTGTTTTGGTACCAGTTATTTTCTGAATTCATCTTTTGTTCTATATTTTAACAGCAAGTTGCCTTTGTACTCTCTTCAGCGAGAATATAGTAGTACAATCATGGTTTCTTAGTAACTAAGCATAAAAGATTTATGGCTTTGGAATGATCAGCTGTTTTGAATTACATTTTCCAAAGCAATGTGTAATGTACTGACAAGGAATGTATTCTCCTTTTTATAACTGCTGCATGGCTGACAATGTTTGTACATTGTATTCATCCATATATTCAACTGACAAGTACCTGCTATATTCCTTGCGCACGGTCTCCACTATGACACGGACACACGAAAATTTTAGGCGTTTTTGACATGGACACATGCGTTTATTTGACATGGACACACGAAAATCTTATATCTATTTGACATGGACACACAACATCATGTACACACATCACGCGTTTGACACGGACACACGAAAATCTTATGTTTATTTGACATGGACTCACAACATCATGTACACACATCATGCGTTTATATGACACGGGCACACGAACATTATATGTATATTTGACATGCACACACATCATGTACACACATCATGCGTTTATTTGACACGGACACACGAACATTATATGTATATTGACATGCACACACATCATGTACACACATCGTGCGTTTATTTGACACGGACACACGAACATTATATGTATATTTGACATGCACACACATCATGTACACACATCGTGTGTTTTTTTGACACGGACACACGAACATATATGTATATTTGACATGCACACACATCATGCACACTCATTGTGTGTTTATTTGACATGCACACACATCATGTACACACATCGTGTGTTTATTTGACATGGACACAGGACGACCTGCACACACACACACACACACACACACACACACACACACACACACACACACACACACACACAAACAAACACGCACGCACGCTGTGGGGGCTGGTGTGTGTGTGTGTGTGTGTGGGGGGGGGGGGGGGGGGGGGGGGGGGACAACTTTATTGTCACAGTTTTCGTACAATTATCTTTTTTAAATCATCTATTCCCCAATCTACGCTCTCTCTCTCTCTCTCTCTCTCTCTCTCTCTCTCTCTCTCTCACACACACACACACACACACACACACACACACACACAACAAACACACACACACATACACACGCACGCACACACACACACACACACACACACACACCCATGCTTGCACGCCTGCACGCGCGCGTCCGCGCATACACACACACACTCCTGCACCTTCTTTACACAGAATGCTTTTTCATTTTCTTACATCTCTCTCTCCATCTCTCTTTTGTCTCCCCCCCCCCCCCCCCCCCTTCTCTCTAACACACACTCTGTCTGTCTGTCTGTCTCCTTCTCCCTCTCTAACACTGTCTCTCCCTCTCTGTCTCTGCTTCTCTACGTGTGTGTGTGTGTGTGTGTGTGTGTGTGTGTGTGTGTGTGTGTGTGCGTGTCGGACAGCTGTTGCGCTACAACCAGGCACCGAGTCATTCATAAGCGCCGTGTCATCAGGAACTCCACCAGACTTTTTCGCTTCAGCACTCGGGGCACTTTGAACTGGTTGGACGAGGCGTCGGTGTGTTCAATCACGTGCTGACGGAATTCTCGAAAAGCGCCGTGACGTAGTAGGTGCACTCTCATGACGTCAATGCTTCCCTTGTTGCGGAAGGAGGAATACACGTATGATTTGGCGCACAGCCGCTCGTCAATCTGCCACAGACAGCGAGGTCAGATTTGAAAAAAAAGAAAGGTTATTAGTTCCGCGACACAATCCAGACTAACAGATCACAGGACAAAACACAACGCGTTTCGACCTCTAAGGTCTTCTTCATGTGAAACAAAGAACATTCAGGACAATGAAAACGAAGAACGAGCAACCACTTATCTTCTCCTATTCGGCACAAAATGAGTGTTGAATGAAAACGAGGCCGCTGGGAAGAGGACCATAGGAGTTAAAATAATAATAATAACAATAACAATAATAACAACAACAATGGCAATTACAGTGATGATGAAGAAAGTATTTGAACAACGAGAGGAGTACTGTTACTTTTGGTGATAAGATGACGATAATAGCTGCAGTATTAATGGTGGCTAGAACCATTATCGTCATGTTATCACCAAATGTAACAGTATTCCTATTCTTATTATTTACATATTTTCATCATCATCACCATCACTCCAATTGCTATCATTCTTATTATAGTTATTGTCATTCTTGTTTTAACTCCCATGTACCTCCTTCGCAACGGCCTCGTTTTCATTCTACACTCATTTTGCTCCGAATATGAGAAGATAAGTCGTCGCTGGTTCTTCGTTTTCACTGTCCTCAATGTTGTTTGTTTGTTTTCTTTTCACAGAAGCAGGGTGATGTCATTCTTTCAAACGGTTCCGTTCCTAAGTGACCTATATTATAACCCTGAACTCTGACCTTTCGAGCTCAGTGTGAGAGGTGAGAAAGCTACGGGAGCAGTCATTCAATCGGAGCAGCGATGCCTGTAGGACTAACTGCGACCTGAACACGGCTATGTACGCATGAGCACACTTACGTATGCTATTTTTTTTTTCACATTGATGTGCGTGTGTGTGTGTGTGTGTGTGTGTGTGTGTGTGTGTGTGTGTGTGTGTGTGTGTGTGTGTGTGTGTGTGTGTGTGTGTGTGTGTGCGTGCGGGCGGCGCACGTGCGCACGTGCGTGTGTGTGTGTGTGTGTGAGTGTGTGTGTGTGTGTGTGTGTGTGCGTGCGTGCGTGCGTGCGTGCGTGCGTGTGTGTGTGTGTGTGTGTGTGTGTGTGTGTGTGTGAGAGAGAGAGAGAGAGGGTGGGGATGTCAAAATTTTGTTTAAAGAGCACAAGCATCACCGCCTTTCTCCGGGAAAGGGGAAAAAAGGGGGATAAAAAAAAGAAGAAAAGGGCAAAAAAAAAAAAAACCCAACAAAAAACAAAACAATGTATAAATGAAAAAAACAACAAAAGAACACAAATGAATAGATAACGAGGGAGGGGAAAGGGACTGGGCAACACAAGAAGAGCTCACATAAATCTGAGAGAGAGAGAGAGAGAGAGAGAGAGAGAGAGAGAGAGAGAGAGAGAGAGAGAGAGAGAGAGCACACGCAGTAGCACAGGGGCACGAAAAACGCCTCTTTCAACTTTGGGAGCCATGCCATAGACTTACCATCTGTCTCTGGGCCTCTGACGGCAACACGTGTCCGTCCTTCCCCTGCACCTCCAGAAAGAGATGGTAACATGGCGAACAACGCTCGCCCTCTGGGGAAAAAAAAGAAAGATGTAGTGTCTTAAAAGAGATGGTAACATGGCGCACAACGCTCGCCCTCTGGGGAAAAAAAGAAAAGATGTAGTGTCTTAAAAGAGATGGTAACATGGCGCACAACGCTCGCCCTCTGGGGAAAAAAAAGAAAGATGTAGTGTCTTAAAAGAGATGATGGTAACATGGCGCACAACGCTCGCCCTCTGGGGAAAAAAAGAAAGATGTAGTGTCTTAAAAGAGATGGTAACATGGCGCACAACGCTCGCCCTCTGGGGAAAAAAAAAGAAGATGTAGTGTCTCTTAAAAGAGATGGTAACATGGCGAAGAACGCTCGCCCTCTGGTAAAAAGATGTCAAAAAAAATGTGGCCATGGTTTATCAGGGTAGAATTGTCAGAGGTGCCTCATGATAGGTTGTAGTATGTGCCTCATGTAGAGAGTATCTAGGGATATACTGCATATGGAATATCAGTGTATTGCTTACAAGCAGTGTGTGTGTGTGTGTGTGTGTGTGTGTGTGTGTGTGTGTGTGTGTGTGTGTGTGTGTGTGAGAGAGAGTACAACTTGAAGTTAATCTGATAATGAATTGGCTTCAGTCAGTCAGTGTGTTTGTGTGTGTGTGCGTGCATGCGTGCGTGCGTGCGTGCGTGCGTGTATGTGTGTGCGTGTGTGTGAGTATGTGTGTGTGTGTGTGTGTGTGTGTGTGTGTGTGTGTGTGTGTGTGTGTCTATGTGCGCGCACCTCAGTCTCTAACTATATCATCCCCGCTACAACTGTGACGAAGTAAACAATTAATCATAAACGAAAGAACAAAACGAATCAACATTAAACTAGTTACTTAATCGATCAACATAGCCACCCATTTACACAAACAACCCAGCCAACCGACCACCTATCCACGCAATCGACCAGCCCACCGACCAAGAACTCACTGACCCAGCCGATCAAATCAGCAAACAAACCAGCCACCAACTCAGCCATCAACACAAGAAGCAAGCCCATTCACTCAAGCAAACAACAACGAACCAACCGCCACCCCACTGACCCAATTAACCAGCTCGAAGTCCACCAAAGCGCGCCACTCGAACACAAACCGATGCAAATGTTTTGATATTTTGTCCTCCCCCACCAACCTGTGTCCATGTGGATGTCGTCCAGTAGAACGCTTTCCGCGCAGCAGTAGTAGTCTACCAGCGTGAAGTCTGACCATTGCGCCACCGTGTGAATCAAGTTCTGATAGAAGAGCGACTCTGAAATCTTCTCTCCCCTCACGTTGAGAAACTGACCGACTCTGTAAGCAAACAACCCAGTCTGTAAACACACTGCCTAGTCTGTAGGCACACTGCCTAGTCTGTAGGCACAATACCTAGTCTGTATGCATACTACCTAGTCTGTAAGCACACTATCTAGTCTGTAAGCACACTACCTAGTCTGTTAGCACACTACCTTGTCTGTAAGCACACTGCCTAGTCTGTAAGCACACAACATGGTCTGTAAGCATACAACATGGTCTGTAAGCACACAACATGGTCTGTAAGAACACTACCTAGTCTGTAAGCTCACTATCTAGTCTGTAGGCACACTGCCTAGTCTGTAAGCACACTATCTAGTCTGTAGGCACAATACCTAGTCTGTAAGCACACTGCCTAGTCTGTAAGCACACTGCCTAGTCTGTAAGCACTGCTATCTAGTCTGCAAGCACACTGCCTAGTCTGTAAGCACACTGCCTAGTCTGTAAGCACACTGCCTAGTCTGTAAGCACACTGCCTAGTCTGTAGGCACAATACCTTGTCTGTAAGCACACTGCCTAGTCTGTAAGCACACTGCCTAGTCTGTAAGCTCACTACCTAGTTTGTAAGCACACTACCTAGTCTGTAATCACACTGCCTAGTCTGTAAGCACACTACATGTTCTGTGATGACACAAAAGGTCTGTAATGACACAACATGGTCTGTGATGACACAACATGGTCTGTGATGACACAACATGGTCTGTGATGACACAAAAGGTCTGTAATGACACAAAAGGTCTGTGATGACACAACATGGTCTGTGATGACACACAAAAGGTCTGTAATGACACAAAAGGTCTGTAATGACACAAAAGGTCTGTGATAACACAACATGGTCTGTAATGACACAACATGGTCTGTGATAACACAACATGGTCTGTGATGACACAACATGGTCTGTAATGACACAAAAGGTCTGTAATGACACAAAAGGTCTGTAATGACACAACATGGTCTGTGATGACACAACATGGTCTGTGATGACACAACATGGTCTGTAATGACACAAAAGGTCTGTAATGACACAAAAGGTCTGTAATGACACAACATGGTCTGTGATGACACAACATGGTCTGTAGTCACACAATCTATTCAGTCCTCACCCCACGTAGTGTGTAATAACACTGCCTAGTTGGTTATCAAACAACCTAGTCTTGTAAAGAAACAACCTAGTCTGTAAGCACACTACCAAATCTGTAATTACACACGGCCTGTAATCATACATCCTAGTCTGTAATCATACGACCTATTTCATATCTACCTAGTCTGCATTTACACGACCCATTCTTTGATTAATTACACGACCTATTGCACAACCACATGACTTTATCCCTGTAATTAAGCGTCATTTTTTGCTGTTGTAAATTCACTACCTACTCTGTAACCAGACGCTCTGTTCCGTAAAGTATTCTGTAATCACGTGACCTCTTTCGCAATCTCACAATTTTTTTTGGTTTTTGTAACGTCATCTCCTTTTTAGTGTCGCAGCCTATTCTGTAATAATACAACCTATGCCATAATAACGCAAACTATTCTACATGAACACACGTCGATTTAGTAACCTTACAACCTGACATGCCTTTTTGCTGTGATGACGTGAATTATCTGTAATTAAACGACCCTCTTTGTCATCTTATGGCCTATTCTGTAATCACAAGACCTGTGCTGTAAGCACACAATCTATTCTATAACCACAGACCATTTTTTTTGTAACACACAATCTATTCTATAATCACAGACCATTTTTTTTTTTTGCAATCTAACAACATAGTCTGTAATCACATGACCTAAACTGTAATTACATGACTTATTCTGTAATTACTCAACCTTTTTTTTTTTATATAATCTCATAACCTATGCTGCGGTCACACTACCTGTTCTATAAATTCACAACCTCTTTGTATCTCACAACGTGTGCAGTAATCACAAAACCTATTCTATCATTGCACAACTGTTCCGTAACATCGAAACCTATTCTGTAATTGCGTTACCTATGGAGTAATTGCACAAGCGATTCTATAATTATTCAACCCTTTCGTAATTTTATCACCTGTTCTGTAATCACTTGAACGACACTGTAATTTCACCACCTGATCTACACTCACACCACCTTTTTGTAATCTCACAAGATATTCTGTAACCATGCAACCTATACTGCAATAGCCTGGCATACACTGTAATAATACAATATTTTGTTATCTCATAACCTATCCTGTAATCACGGGAATTATCCTGAAATCACACAATCTGCTTTTTCAGTCAGAACGCCCTTTCTAGTTCTTGAATGCTGTACTGATTTGTGCAGAAACAAAAACTCATGTGAGGGATTGTCATGTTTGATTAGATGACGGGAATTACCATAATCTTAAAAGACTGCATTCAATTTCGATTTTTTTTTTTCTTTAGCCAGTGCGTAATAGTTTGTCCGACATAGACACAGGATCGCATATCTGACTTGGTCGTACCCTAGTACATCGACAGCATTCTTTGGTTATCATTAGATTTTATGGGCAATGCTACTGACTCTGTCGCAGCATTATTCTACGTCCATTGTATAAGCCAAGCCCTTTTCTTGAACACTAAAGCATAGCTCGTCGTATCATTAAAATCACAGATATAAAGGCTCTCAATAGTGATGTCTCTATATCATTGATAACGAGTACTGCGTTTAAAAAAAAAAACAAAACAATTACATTCGTTATCTGAAAGCACCTCTTCAGTTATCTGACCCACGGATAAAATGCATAGAACGATTTTAACTGGTTTACACACACACACACACACACACACACACACACACACACACACACACACACACACACACAGACAGAGAGAGAGAGAGAGAGAGAGAGAGAGAGAGAGAGAGAGGACAGACAGACAGACAGACAGACAGACAGACAGACAGACAGAGCAGACAGACAGACAGATGACGTAATAGGGCAACAGATAACCCAGTAGTCAACGCTCCTCAACATTCTCTACGTGCTCGACATGAACAATCTCCAATAAAACGGGGCCCAATATTTGACTTCTACCCCACGATAGGACTATCCAACATGTTCAACCCACACCTCCTGACCTAGTGGCCACTGCAAGATATATCTTCTGTTCTGCTCTGATGCTGGTGTGTAGAATATGCATCATGCAGGGAACTGTTTCAAAATGTTCGTTCAGTGTGGGTGAACGGATGGCTTCTTCTCTCCCCCAACCAACTGTAACCCTGAGAACCTTGGGATGGTATTGTCTGAATACCTCACTGAAAGATTCCAACCCTTACACACAGTCTCCCATGAACCAGAACCAACATCTGCCCACTCACATCCCAATACTCGGGTACCCATCTGGACAGATTCACACGTCACGGAGCTGTCTTTTCTAAGCATTACAAAAACAAAACAAAACAAAACAAAAGTTACAAAATCCTGGCTCTGCATTCTATTCACACTAGTCCTCCTGCTTGTCTGATAATCTTCATATCCCGCTTGCTGTCATTACCAACATTATCATTTCGATTCTTTGGCGCTGCCCAGTTGTCTTTCCTTGCTCACAGCCTATAGAGGTGCAGACAACTGGTGGTGCAGCGTTCACTCTGCCACGCCCTTCTCCCCCCCCCCCCCCCCCCCCCCCCCCCCCCCCCATGGGCCTGATGATGGACTATGGGCAGCACCCCCTGACCCTGATGGACTATGGCAGCACCCCCCTGACCCTGATGGACTATGGCAGCATCCCCTGGCCCTGATGGACTATGGCAGCACCCCCCCTGGCCCTGATGGACTATGGCAGCATCCCCTGGCCCTGATGGACTATGGCAGCATCCCCTGGCCCTGATGGACTATTGCAGCACTCCCCAGGGTCCTGATGGACTATTGCAGCATCCCCATGGTCCGGATGGACTATGGCAAACACCCCCATGGTCCTGATGGACTATAGCAGCATCCCCCTGGCCCTGATGGACTATTGCAGCATCCCCATGGTCCTGATGGACTATAGCAGCATCCCCATGGTCCTGATGGACTGTTGCAGCACCCCCATGGTCCTGATGGACTATAGCAGCATCCCTATGGTCCTGATGGACTATTGCAGCATTCCCATGGTCCTGATGGACTATTGCAATACTCCCCATGGCCCTGATGGACTATTGCAGAACTCCATGGTCCTGATGGGCTATTGCAGCACTCCCATGGTCCTGATGGACTATTGCAGCATTCCCATGGT
>JADBJO010006321.1:130489-136878 GCA_016801955.1 Conus betulinus | reverse complement strand
GAGAGAGAGAGAGAGAGTCAACCTGTTTTTTTTTTTTTTTGCAATAAGTCCATGTGCCCTATACTAAATGGAATGTACACTTAAATGTGAACAAGAGGAACAAAACAATGACACATACAGGGATAACAGAATCCATTACTGAATCATTTTCTGTCTGGACAGACTGAAAACCAAATCATGTTCTTCATAGTGGAGACTGACATATAACATTCTACTTAGTAACGATCTGTAGCCTTGTTAAGCGCTTGGTAAATGGCGTAGTCCCATGCCTCGTCGACATGAACAATGTACAACCCAACATTTACATAGGACCTTGAGGTATTTTGGGCCTTATAATGAATTTAACCACAAAAAAACTCTAGAAGAGAGACATGAGAGAGACGAGAGACGAGAGAGAGAGAGAGAGAGAGAGACAGGGACCAGACAGACAGACAGCAGACAGACGGGACAGACAGATACAGAGTCAGAGAGAAATAGAGAGAAACAGACAGAAAGGAGAGAAATGCAGACAGAGATAGACCAGAGAGATGAGAGAGGAGGACGAAGAGAGAGAGAAGAGGAGAGACAGAGACAGCGACAGAGTGACGAGACAGAACAAACAGGACAGACAGAAAATGGCCAGGAGCTTAATCGGCAGATGGGAGTTCCTGCCTACTCCCCCCTGTCCCCCCCCCCCCCTCCCTCCACACCCACTCACCCCCCCACCCCCCCTCCACCCCCACCCCCCCCGCCCCCCCCCCCCCCCCCCCCCCCCCCCTCCCCTCCGTTTCCACTGATTGTACATACCCTGGAGAGTAATTGTGTTTGTATTAATGTTGGTCAGTTTCTGTGCTTGCTGGTCCCAGGACGTGCCGATATTCCCTGTGGGATGACAGCCTCCTTAGGCTGTGTGGTCGGCTGTGCTGTAATAACATCACTGAAGAAAAGGCGAAAAAAAAAAATAGATCCATGAAATCTCTGTGGAAGAAAAAAAAAAAAAGCTAAGGCCGTGCAAGTAAAAGGAAAACCACAGAGAGAGAGGGGAGGGGGGGGGGAGAGAGGAGAGAGGTGAGAAGAGATCTAGAGGTAGTGAGAGAGGAGAGGAGGGGGTGGTTCTAGAGATGGAGTGAAGAAGAGAGGAGAGAGAGAGAGGCGAGCGGAGAGAGAGAGAGAGAGAGAGAGAGAGAGAAGGGTACGAGAAGCATGGAGAGAGAATAGAGAGATGGGAGAGAGAGATGGGAGAGAGAAAGAAAGGAGAGAAAGGGAAAGAGAGAGGGGGGGATAGATGAGACACAGAGAGAGAGAGAGAGAGAGAGAGAGAGAGAGAGAGAGAGAGAGAGAGAGAGAGAGAGAGAGGAGAAAGAGATCGAGATGAGAGAGAGAGAGAGAGAGAGAGAGAGAGAGAGAGAGAGGAGACAACGACAGAGGGAGAGACACTGAGAGACATAGAAAGACCAAAAGAAGAAGAAGAAGAAGAAGAAGAAGAAGAAGAAAAAAGAAAACAGGGAAGGGAGAGGGAAGAAACTGAATTGAACTCTCTCTCTCTCTCTCTCTCCACTCTTCTCTCTCTCTCTCTCTCTCTCCTCTCTCTCTCTCCTTCGTTATTCAAGAAAGAGAGGACGCTGGCAGTTCACTGGGGGAACCAATTATCAACGCGGAATTGCAATTACCCCGCCAATCAAAGTAAGCCGTCATACTAAACACCAATCAGAAAGTGGACGGCCCCGACATTGCAAACCACTTTGCGGAATCACTGGCAATTAACAGACGACTGAAGGAGGAGGAGGAGGAGGAGGAGGAGGAAGGGGAGGGAGAAGAGAAGGAGGAAGAAGAAGGAAGGAGGAGGAGGGGAAGAGCAGGAGGAGGAGGAGGAGGAGGAGAAGAAGAAGAAGGAAGAGGTGGAGGAGAACGAGAGGAGAAGAAGAGAAGAAGAAGAAAGAAAGAGAAAGAGGAAGAGGAGGAAGAGGAGGAGGAGGAGCAAACAAGAAAACAAAGAAGAAGAAGAAGAAAGGAGGAGGAGGAGGAGAGGAAAAAGAAGAAAGAAATGAAGGAAGGAGGGAGGAGGAGGAAGGAGAAGGAGGAGGAGGAGGAGGGAGCAGGAGGAGAAAAAAGACAAGAAGAGCAGGGGACAGCATCAGAACATTAAAAGAAATAAATAAATAAAAAGAAACAAAAGAACGCGCGCACGCGCTCGCGCGCACACACCGCGCGCGCGCGCCACACACACACACACACACACACACACTCACTCTCACACTCTCTCTCTCTCTCTCTCTCTCTCTCTCTCTCCTCGCACACCACACACACACACACACACACACACACACACACACACACACACACTCACACGCACGCACGCACGCATGCACGCACGCACGCACACACACACACACACACACACACACACACACACACAAACACACACACAAACACAGCGCACACACACACTCACACACACGCACACGAGCATGCATGCACGAAACACTCGTGCTCACGTGTACACGCATGCACGCACGCAAAACACGCGCGGATGCGCACTCATGTGTGCCCCGCATGCACCCCCCCCCCCCCCCCCCGCATGCGCACTCCCCCCCCACCCCCCCCCCCCCCCCCCCCCCCCACACACACACACACACTCACACGTCCACGTACGCTTGCGCGCACGCACGCAGGCACTCACGCACGCACGCACGCAGGCGCGCGCGCACGCTGGGGACACACACGTACGAACGTATGTATATACAATACACACATACAGACATATGCATACATATATACATACATACATACATACATACATATACAACACACATACATAGATAGATATGTACGTACGCGCGCGCGCGCGGACACACAACAACACACACACACACACACACACACAACACACACATACACACACACACACACACACACCCACACACACACACACACTTACAAACGAAAACACTGGAGAGAAAAAAAAAAAAAGAAATCACCGCTGAAAACGGAAAAAAAAAAAACAATGCACAGGAAATGATCAAAACTGGTCGCCAGTTTCACTTTTCATGGCATGCGCATTCCTTCTTTCTTTCTTCTTTCTTTCTTTCTGTTCTTTTCTTTCTTTCTTTTCATTCTTTCATTCTTCGTTTCTGCCTTCCTATCTGCTTTCCTTTTTTTTTTCTCTGTCTTTCTGTCTGTCTTCTTTCTTTCGTTCAATCGTTCGGTAGTCTTTTCTTTCTGTCTGTCTTTTTTTTTTCTACGTCTTCCGTTCGTTCGTTCGTTCGTTCGTTTCTTCGTTCGTCTTTTCTTTTGATCTTTGTTTCATTCTTTCTTCAGCGGTATGCAAGCAGTGCCGCCTCCTTGACAGTACTAAAGCAATACTGTCTGTTTCCCCTCCTCCTTCTGTTTTTCTCTCATTCGTTTTGTTTTGTATTGCGATTTTCTTTTTTTTTTCCCATTCACTTCCTTATTTTTCTATTGGCTGCCGCCTCCTTGTTTTTCATGTTCCCCCCTCTCTATATCTTGTTCTTTCTTCCTCTTTTCTTTGTTTCTCCTTTAACTTCTTCTTTCTCTCCTCTCCTCCCCACACTTCTTCCAACTATCTTTCTCGTCCTTTCTTCTTTTCTTCTCCACATCTATTCTTCTTTTTCTTCTCTTTCTTTTCTTCTTCTTTCTTCTTCTTCTTCGTTCGTCTTCTTCTTCTTTTGTTTTTCTTACCCACACTCCCTGTATTTCTTCTCCCTTCTCAGGGCCAGTTTTGTATTATTTCCACAGCGCCCATCCTGTGTTCCATACACACATATACTCAGGTCTGTCCTGTGACCATTCCAATGCCAGATGTCTGCAAAAAACCTCGCTTAAAATATCCCATGGTTCTGGCACCAGTGTCCACGACATGCCCCTGGTTTCTACAAGAGTCTCTGGGCACTCCAGGACGGGTATTGACCTTTGTCGGAGACTGGGGTTCGTCCTCCTGGCCTGTATAAGGTCAACGTCAAGGTCTTCTACAGAAGGAACAGGCAATCTAGAATCAATGAACGTCGTACACACGAAGGTATCAATACGTCTATTTCGGTTCTCGTGTGTTTTATTTTAAGCCTCTTTACTCTTCCCCGGCTATCGTGACATAAACAAAGGCTCTCTATTTGATGACGTGGTCTCTGGGGAACGTTTAGGAACTTCTCTCTTCCATTTAAAGTGTAGTTAAAAAATGCCGTAGCTGTACATGCTTGGTATATGGGGCACATTTAGTTCTTTTCTGTCCTATATTTATATTCCATAAAGGCTATCTCTGTTAAATACATATTTTTTTTAATTTGAATTTGTCTGTATGTCATAATATTCAACAACTTCTTGCATTTTTTGTTCTGAAATATTTAACTCCTTCTCCATTTTACATTGGCTTTCCCCACACAGATTTTTGGCCAGAAAAGTTGACTTTTTTAAAATGGTATATTCACCTTCCAATAAACATTCCCCCCGTTCATTGACATATATCAGGAGTATGAAACACTTCCTGTAGGATGCATTCATCTTCCAATGAAAACGCTCTCCCTTCACCGACCTATTTATCTGGATTACGTAACTCTTCCTGTATCCTGTATTCATTTTATAATGAAAACAATCTCTCTTCAATGACTTGTTCGTCTGGAATATCTAACTCTTTCTCTGTGCTGTTTTCGCAAACAGCACCCCCTCCCTTTAGCATCTTCCCCATAAAAATGAAAGTCTTCGTGTTATGTTTACATTCTAATCAAGATTCCGTTCACTCCATGGCTAGCTCTGTACCTGGAACGTGTGTCTTCTTAGACAAGAATCACACCTCCTTAACAATGTTCTCGCCGGTATATTTTGGTGGTGGTGGTGGTGGTGGTGTAGTCATTGGTGTCATGCTGCTAGAAGATATCACGCTATCTCTATTCTATGTTTATCTCCTACCGAAGACTTCCCCCGTTTCCTGGCTTACTTATCCAACATTTTCAACGCTTTCTCTAAGCTGTGTTCACATCCCAATTACGATTACCTCCCTTTAAAAACTTCAGTTGGTCTGGAGCATTTCAATCTTTCTCAATGTTATGCTAAACCTCCCTTCCACACCCCCTTCCTTTAAGCGCCTAAGTGTTGACGAAAATCATCGGATCATTGGTTACAAGTTCCTATGTGTTGTGTTCCGTTTCACAAGCCAATCAAATCAAGTCACGTTGGTTAAGGCTCCACCCACCACGAGAGTCACGTGATGATACTTTACAAGACTGTTCACCGATATGGCTGTGTCATGAATTGGCCAAGTGCGTCGCTTGTCCGGTGCAGGTGTCTGACACACATTCTGCGCTCCGAGAGAAGGCTATGACTCCCACCACTTACAGAACGGTACTATGTTCGATGCATGGGGATGAAAAATAAGGCTGAACCTAATTCAGACAGGTTTCCTTTTTGATCTCTAGTCCTTTCAAAGGTTTGTTTCGTTCATACTGAGGATGAAGTGGATTTAAACACACACAGAGAGAGAGAGAGAGAGAGGAGAGAGAGAGAGAGAGAGAGAGAGAGACTGTGCGGCCAAATGAAAGAATAAACAAATTACAACGTGTGTTTGTTTTTTCGTCAGCGGCACGGCAATTCTCTTTTTGTTTCTTCTTTCCTTTTCTGCCCGCAGTCACTTTAAAACTTCAATTTTCAATTTCTTTCTGTCAAGTTCTTGATAAATTTGATCATATGTGCCGTACTATTTGATTTCGTTTAATTTTGCTTATCCGCTCCTGAGGAGGAAGAAAAAGAACTCGTTTAGCTGTTGTTTATGTTTGACTGATGACAGTGGTCTAACAAAACTGAGTTCCACGTTAAACGTTTTCCTGTGTTAACAGACAATTAATGCCGAAAGCAGAATGGCAGAGGTTTAAGTTTTACTTTTTGGTTTGCTTATGCTTTGTGTTTCATTTAAAACTCTAAACAACGTCAGCAATGTGGGAACAAAACATGAGTACGGTGGCGTCTACTGTCGTGACGTGGAAGAATCCACTGACGTCAACACTTCACAAAAGGGAGCATCAAGCAGGCGGACAGAAAGGCCAGGACTCGCTCAGTTTGACTGGTGGTTCCGAGTCCCAGAGGACAGAGAAATCACACAATTAAGATCCCCCTCCTCGTCCTCCATCCATGATCCACCTCCCCGTACTGTCCATCAGACATCACATTTGACCCAATAGTAGTGGCCTTTACTGTCGGTGACCTCAGGGAATCAACTGTGGCATGACTCTGCAGTCGGTGGTGGGGGCCCTTCAGGGGGATGAAAGAAGTAAGAATCTGGCATTCCCAGCTACCCTCATTATACTGTCACCCGCCATCCTCTGTTCCTCATCTCACTAGTCCAGTCCCTTCCACCATCACTCCCCCCCCCCCCCCCCTCACCCCCACCCCCACCCCCCCTCCTT
>JADBJO010006321.1:122989-127989 GCA_016801955.1 Conus betulinus | reverse complement strand
GGGGGTGGGGGGGGGGGGGGGGGGGGGGGGGGGGGGGCGCATCACAGTATTTCTCGTCGTTGACATTCTATGACGATTTCTTCCCTTTTCATACCTGATATTTGGGGAACTGGTAAATCTGTATCTGAAACATTTTGATATCAAATACAAACTTGACCCTTTCAAGACCCGCTTTTTTGCGAACATTTACGTTTGTCTTCACTCATTATTTTGAGGTTAACCAATGATAACGTCTTCACTTCCGAAACTTGACCTTTTGCAAGTCGTTTGGTCTACAATTTACTATTTGGACAGCCAAGAAAACTATTTTTTATTTCAAAACTTGGCCTTTGAAAAAACATTGAACTCCCCTCTGCTCACTGATTTTGAAATTCAGCAAAGGCTCTCTTTAGATCTGTTGTATTCAAGGTGATATTGAAACCGTTTCGTTTTACTACTTTATTATTTCATTACCTTGTTCGGGGACTATCTGGATTTTTATTCGGGGAACATTTCACTCTTTTCCCTATTTATGTTCACCACCACCACCACCCTTCTCGCCCCCCCCCCCCCCCCCCCCCCCCCCCCCCCCAGGACCCCTCGGCTTTGAGGCCCGTGAATTGACTATTTTGATGATGTGTTTTTGGTGACAGGTTCTACAGTGGTGTGTTTCCATTTGCTGGGCCAGTCAAATGATGTCATGTTCTTTCTCGTCGCGGCGCGACCGCGAGGGCCACATCAAGGTTACTATTCACTGGACCGAGCGCTGATGGGACTTTGCCATGAGGTGTGAAGTGCTGTGCGTATTCTGGAACAGATTCTGGGCTCTGAGAATAAGAATGCCGAGCGATCCTTCCACCAATCAAGGCCGTTACTAATTTTGGTGCATGGTGACGAAGTTAATGGCTGAACAGGAATTGCAGATACCTCCTTTTTGACCAGTAGCCCTTTAAGCTATCGTTTGTTTCATTTATATGGAAAGTGAAATGGATTTTAAAAGAAAAGAATCTAAATAACCTTTGAACTAGGTTGGTTTTCATTCCGTCTCTTTTATTTATAAACATTACATAATTATATTTCCGGCGGCATGATTTGTCCAATTCTGTTAACTTCTTTCTATTGGGAGAGAGAGAGAGAGAGAGAGAGAGAGAGAGAGAGAGAGAGAGAGAGAGAGAGTTCGTTCGTTTCACCTCTATCTCCCTATTTGCACTGGACAATGTCTGACAAAAGCGAGGTCCACTTTCAAGTCGCCCGTTCTCCAATCAGCTAAACGAATACACCACGAGTGGCTCACCACTGAAAGCAGGTACAAGAAGTTTTACTCCTTCTTCATGCTTTGGTGACCTTTTTTTTTTCTAAAGAGCTTCTCCCTTTAAACGCCCAAGTGTTGACGATTTCTTTTGATTGTAGGACAGGTTCCACCGTTCTGTGTTCCACTTGGCAGGACCAGTCAACTAAAGTCACGTTGTTCATGGCCCCGCCGATCACAAGGGCCACACCAACGTTACTTACAACACCAATCACCGACTGGACCTCGCCGTGACGTGTGAAGTGCCGCGCTTAGCCAGTGCTGGCTTCTCAAAGGGATTCTGCACTCGAGAATGAGCATCCCGAGGGCTTTTCCTACTAATCAGAGGATGTTTGCTAATTCTGGTGTATGGGCACAAAGTTGGAAGAAAACGTAATTTTGAAATATTTTTTGGACCTGTATCCCCTTAAGACAGAATTTATCTTGTTTATATCGAAATGGCAGTGGAATGTACACGGACAGATGGAAAATAAACTTCGTGTTTGTTTGTTTTTTCCTTCGCTGTCATTTCTTAATATCATTGCTTTGGCCTGGCTGCGTGATTCGTGCAATTCTGTTAACTTCCTTCCGACTGCAAATAAATAAATAAATAAATAAATAAATAAATAAACAGACTTTGGTGTCCGCCTGTACCTGCATGTTCACACAGGACAATGTCTTACAAAAACAAAATCTACAGTCAGGGTCAACTCTTCCTCGTTCAGGTGAACTAGTAAATTCCGAATAACCAACTCTTGAAAACAGGAACGAAGAACTTTGGTTGGCTGGTTGGTTGGTTGATTGTTTGGATGGTTGGTTGGTTGGTTGGTTGGATGGTTTGGATGGCTGGTTGGTTGGTTGGTTGGTTGGCTGGCTGATTTGTTGGTTGGATGGTTGGTTGGTGGTTGGTTGGTGGTTGGTTGGTTGGTTGGATGGTTGAGGAGCAGGATCCACTGTCGTCGACGTTAAGAATAGAGCAAAATATAAATAAGTCAACAGCGTGTACTGTTGTTCCTTGAACAATCCACCAGTAACATCACTACACAAAAAAGGCCATCAACCAGGTGGGCAGAAAGGGTCCGACCTGATCCAGTTTGACCAGTGGTTGTACGCCCCAGAGGAATGGCAATCAAAAAGCTGGGATCCTTCCCCATCTCTCCTTACCCTCTGCTCATCAGACATCATACTCGTCCTGATGGTAGGGGCCTTTTTCTGTCGGTGACCTCAGGGAATCAACTGTGCATACGTTTGCCGTCTATACCTGAGAGCAGTGCGCTATGGAGCCGGCCCCTCAGGGAGACGGAGGAATCTGGCATCCCCAGCCACTGTCATTATACTGTCACCTGCCATCCTCTTTACCTCATCCCCACCACAACGCTAATTCCTC
Source organism: Conus betulinus (assembly GCA_016801955.1). Taxonomy (NCBI): domain Eukaryota; kingdom Metazoa; phylum Mollusca; class Gastropoda; order Neogastropoda; family Conidae; genus Conus; species Conus betulinus. The sequence continues at coordinate 125,335 of JADBJO010006321.1, read as the reverse complement.
CCACATCCCCACCCCAACCCCACCCCCCTCTGCCTCCTACTCTCTCTCTCTCTCTGTACCTGTGCTCTCCATCTTACTTCATCTGATCCTTCACCTCTTTCACCGCTTACATCACCACACCATTTTTTTTAACTCCATTCACCTTACGCCCACCCTCTTCCTCACTAACCCTCCCCATCAACCCCCCCCCCCCCCCCCCCCCGCCCACCACACCACCCCAGCACCCGCTCCCTCCCCTTTCCGCCTGACCTCCCCAATTTCCAACTCCTTCTGCTTTATTTCACCCCCCCCTCCCATCTCTTTCAACTTACGTCACCCCTACCGCCAGCTACTTCTCTCCTGGCGCCATGGACAGTGATAGTCGTTTGACATGTATGGTAGCATTCTGGCATCAAACCATAGGATAATGCTCGCTCTTTTCACCCATGATAGCTGTTTGACTTTTTAAAAGAACAATAAATGAAAAATTACAAGTAATTCTTCTTCAAGAAAACAGTGATGATTTGGAAATTAGTTTTCATCGTTGTTATACGTAAGGATGCTGACCGTTGCCCGTGTTTTTTTCTTTCGTATAATAACTGTTTTCCCTAACGATCACAACTATTTTATGTTTTCCTAAGGATGATCACTGCTTGCCTTGTTTTAGTGACCCGAACCAATTATCACCCCCCAAGAAAACAGCAATAGAACGGAAGTCGAAAGTTGCTGCCGTTTTCCCTTACATGTGCAAGAGCACTGGTATCATTGACAGCTTGTAAAGCTCCCTGTGTCGACCAGGGTGAACATGGATGCCCTGCGTTGTAAATGCAGCTGAAAGAAACATGGCACATGATTCTTAAGGAGATTACACACACGGTGCGTGTGCTTCTCTCTATGAAAAGTCATCTAAAGTTCGAGTAACCACTCACGGAAAAAGAAAAAGGGAATCTTCAGTGATAATCGACATCAGTCATCTGGTATGCGTGCGTGATTTAAAGTACGGAGAAACTTCTGGTTTTGCATCCCGCCGCCTCACCCCCTCCCCCCGTCCCCCCCCCCCCCCCCCCCCCCAACCTATCCTCCTTTCCTCTTCCCAACCCCCTTCTTTCAACCCCCTCTGATGCCTCTTATGTATTGATGTAATTGACTGGCGCGCTAAGAACAGAAAATCCATTCTTTTTTGGTAGATCCCAGTCAAAGAGATCGAACTAAGAAGGCTGCACGGTTAGGAACATGTTGCCCTAGATTTACCACCACCACCCTCCCTCCCTACTTTTCTCTCGACCTGTGTATTTATAATGGACAGCGCAATTCGCATCCTTCCTCTCGACCCGTTAGCATTGAAAAGGATGGCTAATACAGTGGTCATCATTTCTGGTGCTGTCATCAGTATGAAACGTGACAGGCGCAGACTGTAGTACGCTGGTGTTAAACTTTGTATGTGATTGGAGAATCACAGCATCCAAAGTTCTGTGGTTGCATATTTGTTGTGTCAGAATTTGCATCAGATATTGTATTCGCGATCATTTGGATAACGTGTCACAAGTAGTATTTATGGGTTGCCATAGAACGCAATGATCAGCTCCTTCACCAAACATGTGAACCTTTCTATTCCAGCTTTCCTGGTCTTCTTTTCAAGCTGACTCGCTCCCAGGTCAGCGTAATGCCATTGATTTTTTTTTTTCTTTTCCCTTTTTTATATTGATCTTCATCAGTTTATTCTGACCTCTTCCTCGATGTCCTCAATTTCCTTATTTCCTATTCACACATTTTTCGGGGCAGTGATTTACTGTTTTGCCCGTTTGTTTCTTTTCTTTTTTCTTTCTTTCTTTTTTTTTTTTTTTTTTTTTTTTTCTTGCTTGACAGGTTCAGGACTTCTGATTCTATGGAAAATACTTTGTGAACATCAGTCTCGCCTTTTGTTTTATTTCTGTCGTTTTTTTCAGTTTCATGATAGATGTATTTTTTTTTTATCATAACAATGATTATTTATGGCGCTTAATCTAACATCATAAGCCCTAAGCGTTACAAACACATAAAAGGTTAAAGAAAACACAAATGGGACCAATCAGAAGATGAGTATTACAATAAGTACTATGCATCTACAAACAAGGGTGCATACTGACACACACCCACGCGCGCGCGCACACACACACACAGAGGCAGATTTTTTGTTAGTTTGCTGGATTGTCTGAAAGAGAAAGCATTGATTACACTGAAAATAAAGAAACACAAAGCGTAGTTGTATTACATACAGCATCAATCAGTCACTCAGTCAATCAAACAATTGACCGATCAATCATTCAATCATTCAAACAATTAATCAACCAATCGATCAGTGAGTCAATCAATTGATCCAGCAGTCAA
>JADBJO010006321.1:105489-115489 GCA_016801955.1 Conus betulinus | reverse complement strand
TCATTAAAAGCTGGAATGGCCCCTTTGTGTAGACCTTGATCCAGTGTGCTGGTTCCTGAGTCGCCTCAGTAAATAATGACACATTTTGCACTATGATCTATGAGGAATACGTATCTAGGAAATCCTATATTTTCGTGGAATATAAAAGCGCCCTGATGCTACTAACGTCCATGTTTCAGCATTTAACTTCCTCTATCGACACGGTGCCAGGGGATGTTACTCTTTCATCTCATGCCTCCTATTACTTCCCCTGGAAGGAACATGATGTTGATCTTCATGAACTGACCCACAGGGCCGATGCAGAGTTCATTCGATCTTTGCAGAGGTGTGGCTGGGCTCTCTGGAGAGCCCTTCAAGGCTGACTGTGCGTGCGAGGTCAACATCTCTAACACTGTCCTTAATGAATGGCGATCTATTCCCGTGAGTGTGCTGTCCTGTTACTTCCTGAACGTCGGAGCTTGGCGTCTTCCCACTCTCCTTCCTAAACTTGCTCTCTCTCTCTCTGTGTGTGTGTGTGTGTGTGTGTGTGTGTGTGTGTGTGTGTGTGTGTGTTCGTGTTTGTATGTGTGTGTGTGTGTGTGTGTGTGTGTGTGTGTGTGTGTGTGTGTGTGTGTGTGTGCACGCGCGCACGCATACTCATGCACACACGCCCTCACCTCACCACTTCCACCCCAACACACACACACACACACACACACACACACACACACACACACACACACACACACACACACACACAATATAATGCTGAACAATTAAGTAGTGGGAGGAAACAAGAGCAGGTTAACACAATTCTTCCATCATCATAGTAATTACTTGGCAAAGATTTGAAACATAAAAAAATACTGAAGATGAATGAAACCCTTCATTACCTGCATGAGGAAAACATCGCAATCTGTCTCAAAGGCAGATCTATATGTATCGCCCGCTCCTAGGCCTTTCGCCATCGATTTGATTACAGAATGGACAGGTTTTTTTTTTTTTTTTAGTTTAGTGTATATCTTTGATGGACATTCAAGTCAGTAATAGCAAGTGGACATCTCACGAAGACTTTGAGAAAATTAGAAATTGTAATATCAGTTAAATATTTCTCAGGCTGCCAAAAGGATTTGAAGGAATGGTATGTTGAATATCTCTGTCACTATTAAGTATTCTACTATCCCAATTGTGTCTATAACAGTCACTCATGCGTTGCTTAGGTTCACGTAAATCAGTTTCTCTCGTAATTCATTCCACTGTTTAAACCAAACACAAAGAAAAGCCATAAGTATCCAATGTTTGATCTAAGATACCCAAGTTGTTTGTACGCTCTGGTTTGTCTTACAATTAATAATTTTGAGTTTTCCATTTCATATGCTTGTTTTGGTAGCCTAGCGAGTGACAGCTTTTGCAATTTGAACCAGTAGCGCATTGATCTGGAGCAGAGAGAGAGAGAGAGAGAGAGAGAGAGAGAGAGAGAGAGAGAGAGAGAGAGAGAGAGTCTGTCTGCCTGTTTTCTGGGTTTGTGTATGTGCGGTTTTTTTTGTTTTTTTTTTTTTTTTTTGTTTTGTTTTGTTTTGTTTTGTTTGTTTTTGTTTTGTTTTTGAGCAAACGTATGTATGTTGGAGGGGGTGGCGTAGTGAGTATGTGTGTGCGCGAGCACGTACGTCTGGGTATAGAGTGGGCGGGAAAGGGTGCTGGGCGCACCTGCAGTAGTGCACGCGCGTAAATGCGTGTATGCAAGGAAAAGACATCACAAATAAATCTGCCTCAGATGGTGCTGTACCTGGTCCGGACCTGCTGGATGCTGACAAGGAAAGATGGTGCCGGTTTGTTTTGTGCCTGATGGTTATTGCAAACGTCTGTCATGAGTTGTCAGTTAGCAACTCTCTTGTGGTTATTGCATCAACTCTTCTGGCTTACATACGCATGAGAGAGAGAGAGAGAGAGAGAGAGAGAGGAGAGAGAGAGAGAGAGAGAGAGAGAGAGAGAGAGAGAGAGGGTTGGTGGCCTCGCTTATTTCTCTTGAGGTCCGGAAGTTTTTTCAGTGCGACAGATGCCATGAATTAACTAAAGTTAAATAGCAGTTGATTCCATGTGAAGTGCTGCTGCCTGCCACTCCTGCTAACGTTCACGCCTTGTTGAAGGAAGCACCAGGCTGCTTTTTGAGCTCTACAGCTCTCCTCAGTTTAATGCCACTGGTCTTTTTCATTTGGTCCTTGTCTTGTTCCGTCCTCCATTGCCGGCAATTTGTCATCAGTGTGTTCTTTTGTTCGACTGTCAACAAAATTTCGCAAGAATTACTCGATATGTTAAAGTTGAACCTACTGCACGTCAAAATGCGTGCCTTTTACAATGGATTTTTTGTGCAGATATAAATCTAATGACAGATCAAGTATTAGATCAACAGATTATCTCAGATAATCCGCTGACCACGAACATGATAGAAATAGTGTGTACGAGTGAATAACTACCCTCAAACTAGCAGGTATCCATCGAACATAAAGAAAGATTTTACTACTGTAAATCTTAAATCTCCATCCTCAAATTTTACAAGAACCTTAGGTTTCACACGGGAAGTGACTTCAGTATCTACCGTACATTACTTCCCCCCAATTGGGAAATAATTTTCAGTTCACTCATGATCTGGCGTGCTTGAAGACGCTTGAAATTAGAAATAGATACGCCTAACTTTTTTTTTAAAACTTTCTCTCACGTTATAGCAACACTGTTCTTTCGAGAGAGGAGGGAGAGAGAGGGGAGAGAGAGAGAGAGAAGGTAAGGAGTGAGAAATTGGGAAATGGGAGGGAGGGAAGGTCAGAGAGGGAAAGGATGTTGGACAACCTGCGCGTTAGGGCAAATCTTGATGAAGGATCCATCAGACTTCGGTGAAGGTCTACGCTTCAGCTGATTGTCTTTCTATTTTCTTCTAAGACTGGGCGTGGCCAGTGAAAAACACAGCATCTACGTGAAATATTAACCCACTGCTGAGAGCATTTAGAAGAGCGTTGACAGTGAAAACTCATGTGCTATGCCCCGTGCTCTCCCGAGAATCGTCGTATAGACTTCTAGGTTCGTTGACAGAAACTCCAGGACCCCATAAACAAAAGTAGTATTTTCGCCGTGAAGAAACTGTCACGCAGCGGCCTTCACATTCACCCAAGGAAGGTGGCAGAGATCGAAAAGCGCGGTGAAGAAATAAGGGAAGGGTGTCGTCAGAAAGAAGGGTTTGTGTCAGTCTAGGCTGTAGAAAACATTACGGATATAAGGGAGGCCAGCCTGTGAAAACTGTTCCAGCGGTTACCTCTACCCTGTCAGTCACATCAAAGCTTACAGCGTGTCAATATTTTCTGAACACCTTTTGCTTTGATCATCAAGGTATTGGCACCAATCAATGACTCTCTTCTTTTTTTATTTTATTTTTTTTGTGTGTGTGTATAGATACCATAGCGAACGTTCCCTACGATACAAATATGCCTTGTATGATTTTCAAACACGAGGACTGAGAGCAAAGGAAGTAGGAACCCCCCCCCCCCCCCCCCCCCCCCCCCCTCAAAAAAAAAAAAAATCCAAGTTTGCCATTCCCTGGTGCGAACACAACAACATCTAAACAATGAACACACACACACACACACACACACACACACACACACACACACACACACACACGCACGCACGCACGCACGCACTTTTCAGCATGTATTCAAGACTGACTGATGCGTTTCAATCTTCAGTACTGTCACGCAACACAAGACGCACTACAGAAAAAAACACAGATGTCCCCAACATGATTGATACCAAAGGAAAGTGATGGCGTACCCCGTGTTGCAGCATTATCTGTTGTGGTGTAAGAAACGCTAAACGGATCAACATGCTATAATCACACCCCGCCCAGATTTATTCCCGGGTAGATGAGAGAAGCAGACATGAACACGTGTCTGTACCACTCGTTGGGGTGTTTGCAATCCTGCTCCTTGCCACTCATCGTGGTTGTTTTGTTTTGTTTTGTTTTGTTTTGTTTTTTAACAGGGTGGGGAATATTTCTTGCTTAGGTCAACGAGCACTCCCTCACGCCCTCCATCTTTTTCTTCCTTCCTCAAATTCAGATCAAATCCAGATGCACTGTGCGTTGATTGATGTGTTTTGTAGTTTGGTACACCAGGGTTTTTATTGAGAAGAATGGTGTTGAAAAAAAAAAAAAAAAACAAAAAGGGGGGGGGGGGCTTATTTCAGGCACATGCCCTCTCTCCCCCGACGAGGCGTGAATTGGGGCGTGGGTGTGCTCACGGCAAGGCTCTCTGACGTCGTTTTCTCCGCTCGGTTGAACTTATGCTTGTGTTTATGTTAAAGGAGTCCGCTGACAGCATACTACCAGGGGAAGGTCACTGTAATTGGCCATGAAGGGACACAGATGATGAATATCCCCCTTGTCCTGGTCTTCTGTACACAACGCCAGGGGGGTCAAAAGGGAATGCCCGTGTGGGCATGGAATCTCGCTAAACGTGGAACGTCTGTTCAGACCTTTGGAGTTGACGTTCCTGATCTGTTCACAATCTGTAGGCATGGCTGTTTACTTAATGTAGGTATCGCTCTTTACTTCACGCACGCACGCACGCACGCTTACACACACACACACACACACACACACACACACACACACACACACACACACACACACACTAAGATTTCATCTTTTAAGTAACCGCATGAAAATGGCGTCTAATTGATGAGATGTAATGGGAAACGATCACTCTAGAAGAAAGGAGGAAACAAAAAAAACATCAACATCAGTTACACAAGCCTTTAATGACACATTCGCTGTTACCTGTATGCCGATTGATTTTCAATTCACTCATAACTCTAAATAGAATGTCATGAACCTTATCTTACTGACATATCTATATTTCATCATTTAAGCAACCATATCAAAGTGGCGTCTCTTCACCAATAAATCAAGCATCGTAGAAAATGCAGTTTAACTGAAAGTTCGCTGAGTGAAACGTCAAAGAAGAAAAGATTGAGAGACGCTGCTGAAAATTAATCATCATAAATGAACTATAGTATAGTAAATGATGTAAAGATGATAGTCATAGGGAAAATGCATGAAAGAGTGAAGCTAATGAGTAACAATTACTTTAGAATAAAGGAGGAAAAAAGCATCAAGATCAGTTACGAACTTTTAATAACACATTTACAGATACTTGTATACCAGTTGATTTTCTATTCATTCATAACACTAAATAAGATTTCATGAAACTATTGTCCCTTTCATCTCTGGTTTTCTCCGCCCTAATCGGACGAAATCGACAAAATCTTTATAAACCATGGCTTATGAATTTAAGATCCTGTAACATTTTGAATTCCTGAGTCGATTTGTTATCAACAGATTTGGTTAGCTTAGTGTGGAGAAACTGTGCACATAGGTGGCCCGTAGCCAATGGGTTTTCTTAACAAATGTTTTAATATAGCTCTGCGTATCTTTATAGGTGTATGTTTGTATATAAGAACAACATTCAACGTCCTGAAAGTGTACCACCGACGAATGTCGTTCACTTCTGTTTTTAAACCCTACATACTTCAGTTACACAGAGCGGAAAAAGTAGTGAAAAAAAATACCCGTAGAGGCGACAGTGGCACCTAGAGAAATACTGGAATCAACTGCCAGACTAATCGGCCAGGAGCAATCCTGGGCCGCCCTTGGAAGCCTGCAGTGTGTCGACACAGCATGAAAGGAGGAATCGTTCATATACGCACAGTATATACACACCGATAAAGTCTTCATTTCTTTTAACATTTGCATGGTGGCGATGTTAGAACATTAAGAACAATGAAACTGTATTGAAATCATGACTCAATGTCCACATCTCACACAGTGAAATTAATTGGAATGTTCTTTCTTTATCGGGGATGGGTGAGAGGAGTTCGGAGATAATGAGCTGAGGGAGGGACTGGTTTTCTTTATAGAAGGTGGTGTGTTGGTGTCTTTTATTATCCGACATAACTAGGTTTCCCTTTCCATTTTGGTTTTAAAACCATCCGTGTCTTTAAATTGCATGTTTGTAACTGTCTTCCGCTCTCTCAGTTCTGCGATCTTTCATTTCTCTTCCCCGTTAGACCTTTCCAGTTCGAGTCAATGTCGCCAGGAATGCATATTTCTCACCCTGTTACTCGGCTGAGTTGTTAGTAAACTGAACTCAAACTGGGTGCAAAGTTCATAGGTCTGGTGTTTGATGTCCATCGAATTGTTTTTTGAATCTCTCTCTCTCTCTCTCTCTCTCTCTCTCTCTCTCTCTCTCTCTCTCTCTCTCTCTCTCTCTGGGCGTATCGTTTAAAACCAGTTTTATTTGACAATGAGTTTGGGGTTTTTGTGTGGCTGTCCCCAGGAGAAGGGCACGAACACAGCTTTATTACAGAATCCAAAGATCGTTTGCTTGCCTGTTACAAACAAAACTGACATTCCGACATGGAAAGCAAAGCAAAGCAAAAAAACAAACAAAACAAAACAAAAAAAAAACTGGTTCTACTCATTTAAAAATGTCTTTCAGACAGAGAAACCCATTGAAATGATCAAAAATAAAAGGCATAGACTACACTGAGCCAAATTCTTTTGAATTAATGCAAGTAAGAGATGGTTTTACCCATGGACATGCAAGGAATTGCCTTGCCCAACGTGCGGAAATCCCGTTGACGATGAAATCCATTTTTTTATTTCGTTGTGCAGTTTTCGAAGATATCAGAGCACAGTGTTTGCTGTTTGAATTATATATCGCTGAAAGAGAAGACATCCCTGCTATACTGTCATCAAAAGACGTAGATGCTATACAGTATGTTGCAAAATCTATCACTGAGGCGTGAAGAGTTATACAAAAAAAGAATTAGAAACTGTGATGCATAATTGAAGTGAAAATTGACTTACTCTACAGTTTTGGGATGGTTGAGCAGTTTTGAACTATTATAATTACCGTTTGTCTTTTCGGTTTTTCTTTTTCAGATTCAAGTGTGCATGTCCAAAATGTGCCATCTAGTGTTGATCGGGATCCGTTTGTAAATATTCGGATAGTTTTTCTTCTTTCTTCTTTTGCATGGGATGATTGTCTCATATGTTTTTTTTTTCTGTACTCTATATATTCTTTATGCATTGTTGTTGGTGTTTGTTGTTGTTGTTGTTGTTGTTCGCTTAGTTATCGATTATGGTCATGCCCTGCCCACTTGTCACAGGACCTTTTGGCAATGACAATATAGTGCCAAAGTGACATCTCTCTCTCTCTCTCTCTCTCTCTCTCTCTCTCTCTCTCTCTCTCTCTCTCTCTCTCTCTCTGTGATTTAACTGACACTTTTATGTGTTCTCGGGGTCTGAAGCAAGATGAAATATGCAGTCCGGTTTTATTTTCGCTATTCATCAATGACCTTGGTGAAGAAATAATTCAATACGGTAAACACGGTATTCCCTTATTACCAGACTTCATAGAGATATTAATTATGCTTTTTGCCGACGATGTTGCACTCGTAGCATCTACCGTCATTGGTCTCCAGCAGCAACTAAATGTTTTGTGTAGCACAGCGAAAACACTCGATTTGATCGTAAATTCAGTCACATCAAAAGTTATTATATTTAGAAATTGGGGGGGGGGGGGGGGGGGGGGGGGGGGGGGGGGGGGGGGGGGGGGGGGGGGGGGGGGGGGGGGGGGGGGAGGTGTATCGCCTCAAGGGAAAGATGGTTTTACGACGGTAGGTACTAGAAATTGTTAACCAATATAAATATATAGGTGCTATCTTTTCCACGGGTCTTTCTTTTTTCCTATTGCCTTGAGGATTTAGCATCTAAGGCAAAACGTCAAGTCATCAATATTATAAAACTACTGTGGAAGTTTCAAAGTCTTTCCCCGAAATTGTTCTTTAAACCTTTCGACTGTCAAGTCCAGCCAGTGCTTAGCTATGGTGCCGAAGTATGGGGTCTGACTGCAAACAACTCAATTATTGAAAAAGTACATTGTTTGCACTCAAGAGATTCTTAAATGTTTCCATGAAAACACCCAGTGCCTTAGTCTACGGAGAAACTGGTCGGTATCCACTCTATATAAACAATTATACTAAATGTATTAAGTATTGGATACGTGTCGTTAATATGCCGGATAATCGCCTTCCTAAGAAAGCTTACAACACGTTGTATGATTTGCATTATCGAGGCAAGAACAACTGGGTTTCATCAGTTTGCTCTACCTTAAATCGCTATGGCTTTGGGTATGTATGGGAAAACCAGAACGTTTACAATGTCAAAGGTTTTCTCTTAGAATTTAGAAATCGGTTGATTGATTGTCATCATCTTCAAGAATGGTACACCCGAATGGATGTTAGTGATCTCTTTTCCTTCTATTCTTCCTTTAAGCAATTCAGACAAATACCGAATTATCTGTTTACGGTAAGTAATTTGAACAATCGTAAAAATTTCATAAGATTCAGGTTAGGCGTATCTTGTTTAAATACTCACAAACTGCGGCATTCGAGTGTTCCCCCGAGAGGCACTCTGCTGTCCTTTTGTCCCAAGTCAGCAGGAATCTGAATATCACTTTCTTATTGTATGCCCTAAGTATAAGGATGTTCGAGAGCATTTCGTACCCTCTAAATATTGTGCAAGAGCGTCGGCTTTCAAGATGGCATTATTACTTGCCAATGATAAAATGGCTAAAGATGTTGCTGCTTTCATAATGAAAGCTTTTGAAATTAGGTTTAAAAAAAACCGAATGAGACGTAATGTTCATATATTTTTATGTATAATTCGGGGTACATTTTCCCTTTTAAAAGCTAAAGAGCTTTGTATGTGTGAGTGTATGCGTGCGAGTGTGTGTGTGTGCCATGCATGTGTGTGTGTGTGTGTGTGTGTGTGTGTGTGTGTGTGTGTGTGTGTGTGTGTGTGTGTGTGCAAATGTGTGTGTGTGTGTGTGTGTGTGTGTGTGTGTGTGTGTGTGTGTGTGTGTGTGTGTGTGTGTGTGTGTGTGTGTGATCATGAATAGGTTAACAGGTTTTTCAGGCAATTACAAATGAATGTAACCTCTGTGAGATTTGTAAATGATATGCCCTAAGCTGTATATTGGTACGTATTTTGATCAGTATGTATACATCCATGACTGAGGAAGAATGTGAAAGTATCTACTTGGCAGAGAAAATGCACGTATGCCTGCAATTTTTTTTTTTTTTTTTTTTTTTTTTTTTTTTACATTTGCTTTTTCCACATTGTTGTTGTTTTCCCCCATCGCAATGTCCTCATCGACACGGGCACGAGGCCTAGTTCAATTAAATATTTGTCAATTCTCTCTCTCTCTCTCTCTCTCTCTCTCTCTCTCTCTCTCTCTCTCTCTCTCTCTCTCTCTCTCTCTCTCTCTCACACACACACACACAAACAACTAGCAGATTTGACAATACTCCAGAGACACAAGTACTTATAAGAATGGTTTAGCATACAATTTGACCTACCCTCCTTTGAAACAATTTCTGGTGTGATGTAATAATGATTGTTTTTCAACTATGCACTTTTCCATGCTGCAACGACGATTTCAGCAACAATAAACAGGCAGCACTGCTGTTTTTTTTCCTTGTAGAGGCAGCTGAAGCTGGACGACGTCTACATAAACTGTGAGCACAGGACTGTGGCGATGATGTCAATGGAAACTCCCTCTGTTCACAGCCTCCTGAAACTCCCTCTGTTCACAGCCTCATAAAAATCCCTCTGTTCACAGCCTCATAACACTCCCTCTGTTCACAGCCTCCTGAAACTCCCTCTGTTCACAGCCTCCTGAAACTCTCCCTCTGTTCACAGCCTCCTGAAACTCCCTCTGTTCACAGCCTCCTGAAAACCCTCTGTTCACAGCCTCATGTTCCCTCTGTTCACAGCCTCATAACACTCCCTCTGTTCACAGCCTCCTGAAACTCCCTCTGTTCACAGCCTCCTGAAACTCCCTCTGTTCACAGCCTCCTGAAACTCCCTCTGTTCACAGCCTCCTGAAACTCCCTCTGTTCACAGCCT
>JADBJO010006321.1:80489-100489 GCA_016801955.1 Conus betulinus | reverse complement strand
CTGTATAATCTGTGCGAGAATAGCGTTGGGGCCATGTAAACCTCAGCAACCCCTGTTTTATGCTGTATTCACTTGACAGTTATTTACATAAATGCCAAATGTCGGAATTCGATGGTTCGAAGTCAGTAGGCTCTCGAATCCGACATTGTATTTGTCGTTGTTTGCAGGAGGTTAGCCATTAGCAGGTTTGCGGTGGTGGGTGTCTCTGTGAGATGCATATGCGGAAGTTCGAGCGAAACATAGGCATACTACTGACGACACTTGACCATTTTTTTTTTTTCTCTCTCTCTAATTTCAAGCATGAAGACGTATTTCGTAGCATAAGTGTACTTCTGCTTCTTTCGATATTCTCTCCCGCTCTCTGTCATTGTCTCTCTCCTCACTCTGTCTCTCTCTCTCTCTGTCACTCTCTCTCTCTCTCTCTCTCTCTCTCTCTCCGTCTCTCTCTCTCTCTATCTCTCTCTCTCTCTCTCTCTCTCTCTCTCTCTCTCACTGTTTGTCTCTGTCTGTGTTCTCCTCTGTCTCCTGTCTCTGTCTCTCTCTCTCTCTCTCTCTCTCTCTCTCTCTCTCTCTCTCTCTCTCACACACGCCACACACACACAACACACACACACACACACACACACACACACACACACACACACACACAGAGAGAGAGAGAGAGAGAGAGAGAGAGAGAGAGAGAGAGAGAGAGAGAGAGAGAGAGATGGTGAGAGAGAGAGAGAGAGTGAGAGAGAGAGAACCCTCCTTTGAAACAACTTCCTGTATGATGTAATAATGATTATTTTCAAATTATGCACTCTTTCATGCTGCAACGACGACTTCAGCAACAATAAACAGGCAGCACTGCTGTTTTTCCTTGTAGAGGCAGCTGAATGGTGACGACGTCTACATACACTGTGAGCACAGGACTGTGGGAATGATGTCAATGGAAGCTCCCTCTGTTCACAGCCTCCTGAAACTCCCTCTGTTCACAGCCTCATAAAACTCCCTCTGTTCACAGCCTCCTGAAACTCCCTCTGTTCACAGCCTCATAAAACTCCCTCTGTTCACAGCCTCTGAAACTCCCTATGTTCACAGCCTCCTGAAACTCCCTCTGTTCACAGCCTCATAAAACTCCCTCTGTTCACAGCCTCCTGAAACTCCCTATGTTCACAGCCTCCTAAAACTCGCTCTGTTCACAGCTTGCTGAAACTCCCTCTGTTCACAGCCTCCTGAAACTCGCTCTGTTAATAGCCTCATAAAATCCCCTCTGTCCACAGCCTCCTGAAACTCCCTATGTCCACAGCCTCCTGAAACTCCCTCTGTTCACAGCCTCCTGAAACTCCCTCTGTCCACAGCCTCCTGAAACTCCCTCTGTCCACAGCCTCCTGAAACTTACTTCGTCCGGCGTCAGAAGGTTCTCCTTGTACACATGTGTGTACATAGGTGTGTGTGTGTGTGTGTGTGTGTGTGTGTGTGGTGTGTGTGTGTGTGCGTGTGCGTATGTGTGTGTGTGTGTGTGTGTGTGTGTGTGTGTGTGTGTGTGTGTGTGTGTGTGTGTGTGTGTTTGTGTGTTCGTGTGTGTGTGTGCATGCATATTTTCGACAGTGTTTGTGGATTGTCTGTATATGTGAGCACCCCTGTCTTTGTCTGCGCACATCTATATTTTCAGTGCGTTTGGATGCAGCCGATGGAGTGTACCTGTTGGCCTTGTTTTTCTTCTTTTTTTTCTCTCTCTCTCTCTCTACGAATGTTTTTTTTTTTTTTTTGCCAGTGGCTGTGTGTGTGTGTGTGTGTGTGTGTGTGTGTGTGTGTGTGTGTGTGTGTGTGTGTGTGTGTGTGTGTGTGTGTGTGTGGTGTGCGGTGTGAATGCACCAGTGTACCCTTGTGTGCGTGTATGGTGTGTGTTTATGCGCGCGCGCGAGTGTGTGTGGTTGTGTGTGTGTGTGTGTGTGTGTGTGTGTGTGTGTGTGTGTGTGTGTGTGTGTGTGTGTGTGTGTTGTGTGTGTGTGTGTGTGTGTGTGTGTGTGTGTTGTGTGTGTGTGTTATGGGAAGTAGGATGTGTGTGTGTGTGTGTGGTGTGTTGTGTGTGTGTGTGTGTGTGGTTGTGTGTGTGTGTGTGTGTGGTGTGTGTGTGTGTGTGTGTGGTGTGGTGTGGTTATGGGAAGTAGGATGCTCTCTCTCTATGATCTCATCGTCTCTCTCTCTCTCTCGTCTCTATCTCATCGCTCGCACTCCGCCTCTCGTCTGTCGTCTGTGTGGATGTGCAAAATTATGACACAGGATGACTGTGTAAATACCGTAAGATAAGTTTCTCAACGGAAGGGCGTGTCCATCTCACCCACCAGCGTAACAATTATTCTCGTAAACCATCGTTGTATTTTCTTAACATTATGTTTTTGAAAATAAAAGGCATCTACAGATATTTACGTTCCCGTATGAGGAATATTAGATAGCTTACTCACAGACCACAGAAAGCGTGGCCTAGGTGCACGAGGAAAATGGCCCATATGTGTATCTTCCACTATACCCCCCTGTGGTTTTGTTTAATATTTTAGATTTGTGTGTGGTGACAGGCAGTGTGCCAACTATGACCTGTGTTTTACACAACATTTCATTTACGTACGCCCATTTGACATCGGGGGGGGGGTTGTTTTTTTCATGTTTTGAAAGGGGCCATAGGGGTGATTTGCACTGGGCTCTCCTNAGAGAGAACTAGTAAATCTGACAAAACTTCAGGGACACAAGTACTCAAACGAATGGTTTAGCATGCAATTTGGATGGGTCAATGGAAGCTCCCTCTGTTCACAGCCTCATAAAAAACCCCTCTATTCACAGCCTCCTGAAAACTCTGTCTGTTCACAGCTTCATGAAACTTCCTCTGTTCACAGCCTCCTGAAACCCGCTCTGTTAATAGCCTCATAAAACTCCCTCTGTTCACAGCCTCCTGAAACTCCCTCTGTTCACAGCCTCATAAAACCCCCTCTGTTCACAGCTTCATGAAACTCCCTCTGTTCACAGCCTCCTGAAACTCCCTCTGTTCACAGCCTCCTGAAACTCCCTCTGTTCACAGCCTCCTGAAACTCCCTCTGTTCACAACCTCCTGAAACTCCTCTGTTCACAGCCTCCTGAAACTCCCTCTGTTCACAGCCTCCTGAGACTCCCTCTGTTCACAGCCTCCTGAAACTCCCTCTGTTCACAGCCTCATAAAACCCCCTCTGTTCACAGCCTCCTGAAACTCGTTCTGTTAATAGCCTCATAAAACTCCCTCTCTTCACAGCCTCCTGAAACTCCCTCTCTTCACAGCCTCATGAAACGTACTTGGTCCGGCGTCAGAAGGTTCTCTTGTACACATCTGTGTACATGTGTGTGTGTGTGTGTGTGTGTGTGTGTGTGTGTGTGTGTGTGTGTGTGTGTGTGTGTGTGTGTGAGAGAGAGAGAGAGAGAGAGAGAGAGAGAGAGATAGATAGAGAGAGAGAGAGAGTATGTGTGCGTGTGTGTGTGTGTGTGTGTGTGGTGTGTGTGTGTGTGTGTGTGTGTGTGTGTGTGTGTGTGTGTTGTTTGCATGTATATTTTCGATAGTGTTTGTGGATTGTCTGTATATGTGAGCACCCCTGTCCTTGTCTGCTCACATCTATATTTTCAGTGCGTTTGAATGCAGCCGATGGAGTGTACCTTCTTTTTTCTCTCTCTCTTTTACTAATGTGTTATTTGCCAGTGGCTGTGTGTGTGTGTGTGTGTGTGTGTGTGTGTGTGTGTGTGGTGTGTGTGTGTGTGTGTGTGTGTGTGTGTGTGTGTGTGTGTGGTGTGAATGCACCAGTGTACCCTTGCATGCGTGTATGTGTGTGTGTATGCGCGCGCGTGTGTGTGTGTGTGTGTGTGTGTGTGTGTGTGTGTGTGTGTGTGTGTGTGTGTGTGTGTGTGTGTGTGTGTGTGTTGTCTTATGGGAAGTAGGATGCTCTCTCTCTCTCTCTCTCTCTCTCTCTCTCTCTCTCTCTCTCTCTCTCTCTCTCTCTCTCTCTCTCTCCTCTGCAAATTATGCAGATGATGTTTACAGTAAGATATTTCTCAGATTCCGTGTTCTCCAGAACCATTATTCTCGTAACCATAGTTGTAGTTATTTCTTAAAATCATGTTTTGAAAAAAAGACATCTAATATATTTTACTTCCTGTATGAGGAATATAGATAGCTTACTCACAGATACAGTAAAGCTTGGCCTATTTGCACGAGGAATGGTCCAGTAGGTGTAGCATGTCCATATACTCTCCCCTGTGGTTTGTTTAATATGTTAGATTTGTGTGTGGACAGGCAGTGTGCCACTATGACCTGTGTTTACATTTCATTTACGCCCAGTTGACATCGGTTGTTTTTCATGGTTTTTAGCCGGGGTGATTTGCACTGCTCTCTCTCTCTCTCTCTCTCTCTCTCTCTCTCTCTCTCTCTCTCTCTCTCTCTCTCTCTCTCTCTCATGCAGTTTGAAGGATTGAGGAAAGACGACAACATTAAAGGACACAAATACTTTACAAGAAAAGCCTGAAACATGAAATTATTCACCTTGAAAATGTTTCAAGACAGTACATACTTAAGAATGGTATCACTGTATACTTTATCCACATTTTCAGAGAATTTTAGTAGCAATGATTCGACAGGATTTTGTTCATATGCAACACAAACTGAACCTGGCAACACCAGTATTATCTGTGCGAGGATAGTATTGGGACCATGTAAACATCAGCAACCCCTGTTTTATGCTGTATTTACATGACAATTATTTAGATAAATGTTGAGAGGCAGAGCTCGATGGTCCGAAGTCAGTAGGCTCTCGAACGCTGCACTTGAGGTGGTGGTGTTGCATTTGCTGAAGGTTTTTCGTTTGAGGTGAAGGGTTATTTGTGAAATGGATAAGCGAAAGTTCGAGCGACCGATAGGTATTTTACTGACGACACTTGACCATCTTTTTTTTTTTGCGCTCTCTCTCTCTCTAATTTCAAACTTCAACAAGTAATCCGTAGCAAAGGCGTATTCTGCTTAATTCTCTCTCTCTCTCTCTCTCTCTCTCTCTCTCTCTCAGTTATACAGATGATTATCACAGTTAGCTATTTCTCAGTCTGCCGTCTTCTTAGCAGTTATTACCGTAACCATAATTGTAGTTACTTCTTCAAAGTATGTTTTTAAGAAAAGGACATAGAATTGATTATATTATTTTCCTGTATCAGATAAATAGACAGCAGACTCACAGACACAATAGTGCTCGACCTAAATGTCACGACTGTTTATTGTTTTATCCAGAATGCTATAGATCTGCATGAGGAGTGGTCTACAGAGGTAGCATGTCCATATATTCCCCTCTGGATTGTTTTAATGTGTTATATTTGTGTGTGGACAGGCACTGTGCCACTATGGCCTGTATTTACATTTCATTTACGCCCTGGTTGACCCCCGTGTTTTTCATGGTTTTTGCCAGGGGTATTTTGCACTGCTCTCACTCTCCCCCTCCACCCCCCCCCCCTCTCTCTCTCTCTCTCTCTCTCTCTCTCTCTCTCTCGTGTAGTGTAAACGATGGAGGAAAGATGACAACATTGAAGGGACACAAATAGTTTACCAAATAAAAAAGCCTGAAACATGAATTATTCACCTTTAAAATGTTTCAAGACAGTACATACTTATGAATGGTTAAATTGTATAATTTATCCACATTTTCAGAGAATTTCAGTAGCAATGATTCGACAGGGTTTTGTTCTTATCCAACACAAACTGATCCTGGCAACATCTGTATAATCTGTGCGATAACAGCATTGGGACCATGTAAACCTCAGCAACCCCTGTTTTATGCTGTATTCACATGACAGTTATTTAGATAAATGCGAAATGTGTGAACTCGATGGTCCGAGGCCACTAGGCGCTCGAATCCGACACTGTATTTGTCGTTGCTATTTGCAGGTTTTCCATTAACAGGTTTGCGGTGGTGGGTGCCTGTGAGATGCATATGCGAAAGTTCGAGCGATCGACAAGCATGCTACTGACGACACTTGACCATCTCTCTCTCTCTCTTTTTTTTCTCTCTCTCTCTCTAATTTGAAGCTTGAAGACGTATTTCGTAGCATAGGTGTACTTCTGCTTCTTTTCGATCTTCTCGTCCTCTTTCTTGCGCTCTCTCTCTGTCTCTCTGTCTGTCAGTCTCTCTCTCTCTCTCTCTCTCTCTCTCTCTCTCTCTCTCTCTCAGAAACAAAACAACTAGTAGATTTGACATTGCTTCAGGGACACAAGTACTCATAAAAATAGTTTAGCATGAAACTTTAACTGCCCCACTTTGAAACACTTTCGTGTATGATATAATAATGATTGTTTTCAAATACCCACTCTTTCATGCTGCAACGACGATTTCAGCAACAATCAAACAGGCAGCACTGCTGTTCTTCCTTGTAGAGGTCAAGCTTGACGACGTCTGTATAAGCTGTGAGCACAGGACTCTGGCGATGTCAATGGAAACTCCCTCTGTTCACAGCCTCCTGAAACTCCCTCTGTTCACAGCCTCCTGAAACTCCCTCTGTTCACAGCCTCCTGAAGCCTCCTGGCCCCTCTGTTCACAGCCTCCTGAAACTCCCTCTGTTCACAGTTTCCTGAAACTCCCGCTGTTCACAGCCTCCTGAAACTCCTGTTCACAGCCTCATGAAACTCCCTCTGTTCACAGCCTCATGAACTCCCTCTGTTCACAGCCTCCTGAAACTCCCTCTCTTCACAGCCTCCTGAAACTCCCTTTGGTCACAGCCTCCTGGAGCTCCCTCTGTTCACAGCCACATGAAACTTACTTTGGTCCGCCTTCAGTAGGCTCTCCTTGTTCACGTGTGCGTACATGTATGTATGTGTGTGCACGTGTGTACATGCGAGCACGCCCGCGCTTGCGTGTGTGTAAGTGTGTGTCTGGGGTGGGTGGATGGGTGTTGGTGTGTGTGTGCTTTGTTCCCATGTGTGTTTTTGGTTTTTGTTTGGGTGCTGTCTATATATGTGTGCATGCACGTCCTTATCTGTACATCTGTATTTTCAGTTCGTTTGTATGCAGCCAATGGACAGTATGTTCTTTTTCTTCTCTTGCTAAGTATCATTTATCTGCAGCTGTGTGTGTGTGTGTGTGTGTGTGTGTGTGTGTGTGTGTGTGTGTGTGTGTGTGTGTGTGTGTGTGTGTTCATGCGTGCGCGCGCGCGCGCGCGCGCGTGTGTGTATGTGTGTGTGTGTGTGTGTGTGTGTGTGTGTGTGTGTGTGTGTGTGTGTGCAGGCACACCTATGTATACGTGTGTGCACGTGCCGATGGAGTGTACGTTCTTTTTCTTCTCTTACTAAGTATCATTTATCTGCAGCTCTGTGCGTCCGTGTGCGTGTGTGTGTGTGTGTGTGTGTGTGTGTGTGTGTGTGTGTGTGTGTGTGTGTGCATTTTGGGAAGTGGGGTGGGTTTTCTCTCTCTCTCTCTCTCTCTCTCTCTCTCTCTCTCTCTCTCTCTCTCTCTCTCTCTCTCTCTCTCTCTCTCTCTCTCTCTCTGGCTCTGCAGTTACGCAGATGATTATTACAGTTAGCTATATGTCAGACTGCTATCTTCATAAACTGTTATCTCGTTACCATACTTTTAGTTAGTTCTTAAATGTATGATTTTAAGGAAAACACATAGAATATACATTGTTTCCCTGTGTGAGATAAATAGATAGTAGACTCACAGACACAATGGAGCTTGACCTAAATGTCCTGACTACTTATTGTTTTATCCAGGATCCTATGAATTTGCGTGAGGAGTGGTCTGTAGGGGGTAGCATGTCCATTTGTTCTCTCTGTTTTTTTTTATGTGTTTGATCTGTGTGTGGATGGGCAGTGTGTCCCTATGGCCTGTGTTTTCATTTCATTTACTTCCTGGTTGATACCCATGGTTTTCATGTTTTTTGCCAGGGGTATTTTGACTGCTCTCTCTCTCTCTCTCTCTCTCTCTCTCTCTCTCTCTCTCTCTCTCTCTCTCTCTCTCTCTCTCTCTCTCTCTCTCTCTCTCTCATGTAATTTGAAGGATTGAAGAAAGACGACAACATTAAAGGGACACAATAGTTTACCAAATGAAAAAGCCTGAACCATAAATTATTCACCCTGAAAATGTTTCAAGACAGTACATACTTATGAATGGTTTAAATGTATACTTTATCCACATTTTCGGAGAATTTCAGTAGCAATGATGCGACAGGGTTGTGTTCTTATCCAGCGTAAACTGATCCTGGCAACATCAGTATTATCTGTGCGAGAATGACATTGGGACTATGTAAACCTCAGCAATCCCTTTTTTATGCTTTATTTACTTGACCATTATTTAGATAAATGCGGAGAATCAGAACTCGATGGTCCGAAGTCAGTAGACTCTCGAACGCTACACTCGAGTTGTTGGTGGTGTGATTGCTGAAGGGTTTTACATTTGTGGGCTTTGTGAAATGGATAAGCGAAAGTTCGAGCGACCGATAGGTATACTACTGACGCCACTTGACCATCTTTTTTTTTTGCTTTCTCTCTAATTTCAAACTTCAACAAGTAATCCGTAGCATAGGCGTACTTCTGCTTCTTCGATCTTCTCTCTCTCGCTCTCAGTTATGCAGATGATTATCACAGTTAGCTATTTCTCAGACTGCCATCTCTTCTTCATAGCAGTTATTATCGTAACCATAATTGTAGTTACTTTTTCAAAGTATGTGTTTTAAGAAAAGGACATGGAATATGATTATATTATTCCCCTGTATGAGATTAATAGACAGCAGACTCACAGACACTATACAGCTTGACCTAAATGTCGCGACTATTTATTGTCTCATACAGAATGCTGTGGATCTGCATGAGGAGTGGTCTACAGGGGTAGCATATCCATAGGTTCCCTCTGGTTTCTTTAATGTGTTAGATTTTGTGTGTGGACAGGCACTGTGCCACTATGGCCTGTATTTACATTTCATTTACACCTGAGTGACACCCGTGTTTTCATGGTTCTGGCCACAGTTACTTTGCTGTGCTCTCTCTCTCTCTCTCTCTCTCTCTCTCTCTCTCTCTCTAATAGTTTGAAAGACTGAGGATAGATGACAACATCGAAGGGACACAAATACTTTAGGAAATGAAAAAAGCCTGAAACACAAATTATTCACCTTGAAAATGTTTCCAGATAGTAGATACTTATGAATGGTTTAACCTTATACTGTATCCACATTTTCGGATAATTTCAGTAGCAATGATTCGACAGGGTTTCGTTCTTATCCAACACAAACTGATCCTGGCAACATCTGTATAATCTGTGCGAGAATAGCGTTGGGGCCATGCAAACCTCAGCAACCCCTGTTTTTATGCTGTATTCACATGACAGTTATTTACATAAATGCGAAATGTCGGAACTCGATGGACCGAAGTCAGTGGGCTCTCGAATCCGACACTGTATTTGTTTTGCTATTTGCAGAAGGTTATCCATTAACAGGTTTGCGGTTGTGGGTGTCTGTGAGATGCATATGCGAAAGTTCGAGAGACCGACAAGCATACTACTGACGACACTTGACCATCTCTTTTATTTTATTTTTCTCTCTAATTTGAAGCTTGAAGACGTATTTCGTAGCATAGGGTGTACTTCTGCTTCTTTCGATCTTCTCGTCCTCTTTCTGCCACTGTCTCTATCTGTCTCTCTCTGTCTCTCCCTCTCCATCTCTCTCGCTCTCTCTCTCTCTCTCTCGCTCTCTCTGTCTCTGTGTGTCTGTCTGTCTGTCTGTCTGTCTGTCTGTCTCTCTCTCTCTCTCTCTCTCTCTCTCTCTCTCTCTCTCTCTCTCTCTCTCTCTCTCTCAGAAACAACTAGTAGATTTGACACTGCTTCAGTGACACAAGTACTCATAAAAATAGTTAAGCATGAAACGTTAACTGCCCTACTTTGAAACATTTATGGGTATGATGTAATAATGATTGTTTTCAAATACGCACTCTTTCATGCTGCAACGACGATTTCAGCAACAATCAACACGCAGCACTGCTGTTCTTCTTGGTATAGGTCAAGCTGTGTGAACAGGACTCTGGCGATGTCAATGGAAAACTCCCTCTGTTCACAGCCTCCTGAAACTCCCTCTCTTCACAGCCTCCTGAAACTTCCTCTGTTCACAGCCTCCTGAAACTCCCTCCGTTCACAGCCATATGAAACTTCCTTTGGTCCGTCTTCAGTAGTCTCGACTTGTTCAATTGTGCGTACATGTATGTATGTGTGTGCTCGTGTGTACATGCGAGCATGCGCGCGCATGTGTGTGTGTACGTGTGTGTCTGGGTGGGTGGATGGGTGTTGGTGTGTGCGTGCTTTGTTCCCATGTGTGTTTTTGGTTTTTGTTTGGGTGCTGTCTATATATGTGTGCATGCACGTCCTTATCTGTACATCTGTATTTTCAGTTCGTTTGTATGCAGCCAATGGACAGTATGTTCTTTTTCTTCTCTTGCTAAGTATCATTTATCTGCAGCTGTGTGGTGTGTGTGTGTGTGTGTGTGTGTGTGTGTGTGTGTGTGTGTGTGTGTGTGTGTGTATGCGTATGTGTGTGTGTGTGTTCATGCGTGCGCGCGCGCATGTGTGTGTGTATTATGTGTGTGTGTGTGTGTGTGTGTGTGTGTGTGTGTGTGTGTGTGTGTGTGTGTGTGTGTGTGCAGGAACACCTATGTATATGTGTGTGCACGTGCCGATGGAGTGTACGTTCTTTTTCTTCTCTTACTAAGTATCATTTATCTGCAGCTCTGTTCGTGTGTGTGCGTGTGTGTGTGTGTGTGTGTGTGTGTGGTGTGTGTGTGTGTGTGTGTGTGTGTGTGTGTGCATTTTGGGAAGGAGGTGGGTTCTCTCTCTCTCTCTCTCTCTCTCTCTCTCTCTCTCTCTCTCTCTCTCTCTCTCTCTCTCTCTCTGGCAGTTACGCAGATGATTATTACAGTTAGCTATATGTCAGACTGCCATCTTCTTCATAACCGTTTATCTCGTTACCATACTTTTAGTTAGTTTTTAAATGTATGATTTTAAGGAAAACACATAGAATATACATTGTTTCGCTGTGTGAGATAAATAGATAGTAGACTCACAGACACAATGGAGCTTGACCTAAATGTCCTGACTACATATTGTTTATCCAGGATCCTATGAATTTGTGTGTGAGGAGTGGTCTGTAGGGGTAGCATGTCCATTTGTTCTCTCTGGTTTGTTTGATGTGTTAGATTTGTGTGTGGATGGGCAGTGTGTCCCTATGGCCTGTGTTTACATTTCATTTACTTCCTGGTTGATACCATGGTTTTCATGGTTTTTGCCAGGGGTATTTTGACTGCTCTCTCTCTCTCTCTCTCTCTCTCTCTCTCTCTCTCTCTCTCTCTCTCTCTCTCTCTCTCTCTCTCTCTCATGTAATTTGAAAGGATTGAAGAAAGACGACAACATTAAAGGGACACAAATAGTTTACCAAATGAAAAAGCCTGAACCATAAATTATTCACCCTGAAAATGTTTCAAGACAGTACATACTTATGAATGGTTTAAATGTATACTTTATCCACATTTTCGGAGAATTTCAGTAGCAATGATGCGACAGGGTTGTGTTCTTATCCAACCGTAAACTGATCCTGGCAACATCAGTATTATCTGTGCGAGAATGACATTGGGACTATGTAAACCTCAGCAGTCCCTTTTTTATGCTTTATTTACTTGACCATTATTTAGATAAATGCAGAGAGAGTCAGAACTCGATGGTCCGAAGTCAGTAGACTCTCGAACGCTACACTCGAGTTGTGGTGGTGGTGTGATTGCTGAAGAGTTTAAATTTGTGGGCTTTGTGAAATGGATAAGCGAAAGTTCGAGCGACCGATAGGTATGCTACTGACGTCACTTGACCTTTTTTTTTTTTTTTTTTTTGCTTTCTCTCTAATTTCAAACTTCAACAAGTAAACCGTAGCATAGGCGTACTTCCGCTTCTTCGATCTTCTCTCTCTCTCGCTCTCGCTCTCTCTCAGTTATGCAGATGATTATCGCAGTTAGCTATTTCTCAGTCTGCCGTCATCTTCATAGCAGTTATTATCGTAACCATAATTGTAGTTACTTCTTCAAAGTATGTTTTTAAGAAAAGGACATGGAATATGATTATATTATTTCCCTGTATGAGATTAATAGACAGCAGACTCACAGACAGTATAGAGCTTGACCTAAATATCGCGACTATTTATTGTCTTATACAGAATGCTATGGATCTGCATGAGGGTGGTCTATAGGGCTAGCATGTCCATATGTTCCCTCTGGTTTCTTAATGTGTTAGATTTGTGTGTGGACAGGCAGTGTGCCACTATGGCCTGTGTTTACATTTCATTTACACCCTGGTTGACACCCATGATTTTCATGGTTCTAGCCACAGCTTTTTTGCTGTGATCTCTCTTCTCTCTCTCTCTCTCTCTCTCTCTCTCTCTCTCTCTCTCTCTCTCTCTCTAATAGTTTGAAGGACTGAGGATAGACGACAACATCGAAGGGACACAAATACTTTTAGGAAATGAAAAAAGCCTGAAACACAAATTATTCACCTTGAAAATATTTCCATATAGTAGATACTTATGAATGGTTTAACTTTATACTGTATCCACATTTTCGGATAATTCAGTAGCAATGATTCGACAGGGTTTCGTTCTTATCCAACACAAACTGATCCTGGCAACATCTGTATAATTTGTGCGAGAATAGCGTTGGGACCATGTAAACCTCAGCAACCCCTGTTTTATGCTGCAATCACATGACAGTTATTTAGATAAATGCGATATGTAGGAACTCGATGGTCCTAAGTCAGTAGGCTCTCGAATCCGACACTGTATTTGTCGTTGCTATTTGCAGAAGGTTATCCATTAACAGGTTTTGCGGTTGTGGGTGTCTGTGAGATGCATATGCGAAAGTTCGAGAGACCGACAAGCATACTACTGACGACACTTGACCATCTCTTTTTTTTATTTTTCTCTCTAATTTGAAGCTTGAAGACGTATTTCGTAGCATAGGTGTACTTCTGCTTCTTTCGATCTTCTCGTCCTCTCTCTGTCTTTCCCAATCTGTCTCTCTCTGTCTCTCCTCTCTCTCTCTCTATGTTCTCTCTCTCTGTCTCTGTGTCTGATTTTCTCTCTCTCCCCCTCTCCCCCTCTCTCTCCTCTCTTTCTCTCTCTCTCTCTCTCTCTCTCTCTCTCTCTCTCTCTCTCTCTCTCTCTCTCTCTCTCTCTCTCAGAAACAACTAGTAGATTTGACACTGCTTCAGTGACACAAGTACTCATAAAATTAGTTAAGCATGAAACTTTAACTGCCCTACTTTGAAACACTTTTATGTATGATATAATAATGATTGTTTTCAATTATGCACTTTTTCGTGCTGCAACGACGATTTCAGCAACAATCAACAGGCAGCACTTCTGTTCTTCATGTAGAGGTCAAGCTTGACGACATCTGTATAAGCTGTATGCACAGGACTCTGGCGACGTCAATGGAAACTCTCTCTGTTCAGCCTCCTGAAGGTCCCTCTGTTCACAGCCTCCCCCTCTGTTCACAGCCTCCTGAAACTCCCTCTGTTCACAGCCTCCTGAAATTCCCTCTGTTCACAGCCTCCTGAAACTCACCTCTGTTCACAGCCTCCTGAAACTCACCTCTGTTCACAGCCTCCTGAAACTCCCTCTCTTCACAGCCTCATGAAACTCCCTCTCTTCACAGCCTCATGAAACTCCCTCTCTTCACAGCCTCATGAAACTTACTTTGGTCTGCCTTCAGTAGCTCTCCTTTTTCACGTGTGCGTACATGTATGTACGCGTGTGCGCGTGTGTACGTGCGAGCACGTGTGTGTGTGTGTGTGTGTGTGTGTGTGTGTGTGTGTGTGTGTGTGTGTGTGTGTGTGTGTGTGTGTGTGTGTGTCTGTCTGTCTGTCTGTCTGTCTGTCTGGGGTGGTGGATGGGTGTGGGTGTGGGTGTGTGTGCTTTGTTCCCATGTGTATTTTTGTTTTTTTTCTTTGTGTGTTGTCTATGTATGTGTGCATGCACGTCCTTGTCTGTACATCTGTATTTTCAGTTCGTTTGTATGCAGCCAATGGAGAGTATGTTCTTTTTTTCTTCTCTTGCTAAGTATCATTTATCTGCAGCTGTGTGTGTGTGTGTGTGTGTGTGTGTGTGTGTGTGTGTGTGTGTGTGTGTGTGTGTGTGCATTGCGGAAAGTAGGGTGGTTCATCTCTCTCTCTAGGGGTCTCTCTCTCTCTCTCTCTCTCTCTCTCTCTCTCTCTCTCTCTCTCTCTCTCTCTCTCTCTTGTAGTCTAAAGGATTCAGGCAAGACGACAACATTAAAGGGACACAAATACTTTACCCATGCCCAATGAAAAAGCCTGAAATGTAAATTATTCACCATGGAAATGTTTTTTAGATAGCAGATACTTATGAATGGTTTAACTGCATACATGATCCAAATTTTCGGAGAATTTCAGTAGGAATGATTCGACAGGGTTTTGTTCTTGTCCAACACAAACTGATCGTTGCACCATTTGTATAATCTGTGCGAGAATGGCGTTGGGACCATGTAAACCTCAGCAACCCCTGTTTTATGCTGTATTCACATGACCATTGTTTGAATAAATGGGGTATGTTGGCACTCGTTGGTCTGAAGTCAGTAGACTCTCGAATCCGACACTTTATTTGTTGTTATTATTTACAGAGTTGTTTTTTTTTTCATTTACGGATATATGGGGGTGGGTATATGTGCGATTTATAAACGAAAATTCAAGCGACCGATAGGTATACTACTGTCAACACTTGACCATCTTTTTGTTTTCTGTCCTTCTAATTTCAAACTCCAAGACGTAGTCCGCAGCATAGATGTATTTCTGCTTATTCCATTCTTCTCTCTCCCCCCCCCCCCCCTCTCTCTCTCTCTCTCTCTCTCAGAAACAGTAGATTTGACTCTATTGCAGGCACACAAGTACTTATAAAAATGATTAAGCATGGCATACCCTCCTACGAAACAATTTTATGCATGACGTAATAATGACTGGTTTTTCTTTGTTGTTGTTGTTGTTGTTTTTTTTTTTTTTTTTTTTTTTTTTTTTTTTTTCAATTACGCACTCTTTGCTGCTGCAGCGACGATTTCACCAACAATCAACAGGCAGCACTGCTGTTTTTCCTTGTAGAGGTCAAGCTTGACGACGTCTGTATAAGCTATGAGCACCGGACTATGGCAAAGATGTCAGTGTAAACTTCTTCTGTTCACAGCCTCCAGAAACCTACTTCGACCGCCGTCAGTAGGCTCTCGTTGTACACGTGCGCGCGTACATGTGTGTGTGTGTGTGTGTGTGTGTGTGTGTGTGTGTGTGTACTTTGTTCGCATGTGTATGTTCGTTAGTGTTTGTACGTTGTCTGTATATGTGTGCATGCTCGTCTTTGTATCTGCATATATCTTTTCAGTGCCTTTGTTATGCAGTCGATGGAGTGTATCTTCTTTTTTAATCTTATTAATCTATCATTTTGCAGCCACTGTGTGTGTGTGTGTGTGTGTGTGTGTGTGTGTGTGTGTGTGTGTGTGTATCGTGGGCAGTAGGGTTGGCTCGCTCATCTTTCTCTCGCTTATTCTCTGTCTGTCTGTCTCTCTCTCTCTCTCTCTCTCTCTCTCTCTCTCTCTCTCTCTCTCTCTCTCTCTCTCTCTCTCTCTCTCTCTCTCTTAGATATGCAGAATATGATTACAATTAGATATCGTCAAATTCCCGTCTTCTTCGAAACTGTTGTTCTCGTAACCATAATTGTAGTTCTTAGTTCTTAAATATGTTTTGATAAAGACATACAATATATATATCACTTTCCAGCCTAAGGAATATACACAGCAACCTCACAGACACAGCAAAGTTTAATCTAAATGTCGTGACTATCTATTGATGTCTTACCCAGAATGGTACGGTTTTGTGTGAGGAGTGGTTGACAGAAATAGCATGTCCATACGCTCCCCTCTGGTTTGTTTAATATGTTAGATTTGTTGTGGACAGGCAGTGTGCCACTATGGCCTGTGTTTACATTTCATTTACGCCCTGGTTGACACCCGTGTTTTTCATGGTTCTAGTCAGGGGTGTATTGCACTGTTCTCTCTCTCTCTCTCTCTCTCTCTCTCTCTCTCTCTGTAGTTTAAAGGTAGTTTAGGAAAGACGACGACAACATTAAAGGGACAAACAGCTTACGAAATGAAAAGCCTGAAACATAAATTATTCACCTTTAAAATGTTTCAAGATAGTAGATGCTCATGAACTCTCTTGAGACAAACTGATCCTGGCAACAACTGTATAATCTGTGCGATAACAGTGTTGGGACCATGTAAACCTCAGGAACCCCTGTTTCATGTTGGGTTCACATGACAGTTATTTAAGTAAATGCAGGATATAACGCTCGGTGGTCCGAAGTCAGTAGGCTCTCGAATCCTAATTTGAGCCTATTTCATTTGGTGGGGCTCTGAAGATGCATTACAGAAGGTTCGAGCGACCGGACGGTATACTACTGGCGGCACTTGACCATCATTTTTTTGCTATTTCTCTCTCTAATTTCAAACTTCAAGAAGTCATTCGCAGTATAGGTGTTCTGATTATTTCGCTCTTGTTTCCGCTGTTGTCTCCATTGGGAGCAGGCCATAGAGTTTTATTTTTTCCTTTTACCTTTTTTTTTTTTTGTTTGTTTTTTTTTGCTGCTCCATCCTCTTAGCCACCTCAGTGGCAGTGCACCCATGCCGCTCATTCCGACACCCCATCCATAGCCACAGCTCGGCCAGTCCCACCGCAGCCCCGGCATGGGCAATCCACAGGGAGCGGCCATTGTCATGACGTCAAGAGGCTATCCACCGGAGGAGATATTGCACTGCTGCCGAGTCACTTCGATGGTTTTCAGTGGTGCCTGTTCTGATCCAGCATATGACTTCCTTCAGAACAGCTTGCACGATTACAAAGGGTGCAAAAACAGTGCAGCTCGGCTTGTTCTCAAAAAGCGTAAAAAATGAGCATATTACACATTTGTTGCCTGAACTCCACTGGCTTCCCATCAAATATGGTTGGCAGTTCAAAATCACAGTTTTTGCCTATCGTTACTTTGATGGGACACTCCACAGTATCTTTCTGCTTCTCTGTCCACCTATCAAACTTTCTCGGTCTCTTCGCTCATCTTCTCAAAAACTTCTGAAAATTCCTAGGCGCTCGTTTAAAGACAGTCGGTGAGAGAGCATTTAGCTTTAGTGCGCCCACTCTTTGGAATTCTCTTCCTGATAGCGTACGTGACCTGCCCACCATGATCTTAATTCAAGTCAGAGTTAAAAACATACTTCTTTAGGAAAGCCTTCTTCAACCATAATATCTAAATGCACCAGCCGCCGTGGCGAAGTGGTTAGCGTCGCGGACTCCCGGCTGGGAGGTCGTGGGTTCGAATCCCATCAGAAGTCATGTGGGTTTTTCTGCCCCGACCGGCTCCTACCCAGAGTTGAGTTTGCTGCGGGACTCAGTTGGGAAGACTGGGACCACACAGTCGAGTTTCATCCACTTAATGGATGCGTTTCTGAGAGTGTTGCTCAAATTTCCTGACCAACACTGCAGGTGTCTGTATCTCTTGGGCCTGGTTGACGCCGGGATATATTATGAAAGGAAGCGTAGAGTACAGCCCTGTCATGTAGTCTCAGACCGAAATGGAAATCCGTAGCATCATCATAATCATCCTCATTCTCATCGATCAGCATTTAAAAAAAAAAAGTCTCAAATTCTGTGGCCCTTCATGCCCTGCTCTCATGGTGACCTCAGTTTCGATGTCCTCTCCGCGTCTGTGGCCTTGGTTTGGTTCCGTCGGGGTCACCGGTATCGGCGAGTCCATGGGGGCTGTCGTTGGACGGACGTGGTGGCGCCCTCCGGAGGGAGAGCTCACTCACGCCGGCTCCGCGACTAAGCAATTATTGTCGTCAGTAGGGGGGGCTTAGCAGGTGGGTCCTGCGTATGTTAGATCAGAACAGGCGCCACTGAACACCACTGAAGTGACTCGGCAGCAGTGCAGTGTCTCCTCCGGTGGGTTGCCTCTTGACGACTTGATATTGACTGCTGCCTATGGATTGCCGGTGCCGGGGTTGCGGCGGGGGACCCGACGGGCCGTGGCTGTGGACAGGGTGTCGGAATGAGCGGCGTGGGTGCACTGCCTCTGAGGTGGCCCAGAGGTTGGGACAGCAAAAAAAAAAAAAAAAAAAAAAAAAAAAAAAATATATATATATATATATATATATAAAAATGCTTTGTCTATTATTCTGACCTGACATTGTATGTGTACTGCCTGCAAAACTGTATTATATACACTTGAACTGATGAACTTGAAAAGTGTGTGTGTGTGTGTGTGTGTGTGTGTGTGTGTGTGTGTGTGCGTGTGTGTGTGTGTGTGTGTGTGTGTGTGTGTGTGTGTGTGTGTGTGTGTGTGTGTGTGTGTGTGTGTGTGTGTGCGTGTGACGTGCGTGTGTGTGTGTGTGTGTGTGTGTGTGTGTGTGTGTGTGTGTATGAACACATGTCAGTGCGAGTGTTTGAGTGTGTGTTGAGCGCAGTGAGCTGACCCCAAGAATTGCGCCATATAAAATTCATACATTATTATTATTATTATTATTATTATTATTATTATATGCAGTACACCACCTACTAAGCTCCCTACTGACAACAAGACATGCTAAGTCGTGGAGAGACGCCGCGAGTGAGCTCACCCTCCAGGCGGCACCACCACGTCCGTTCAAAAGGCCGGTCCCCATGGACTCGCCAGTATTGGTGACCTAGACAGAACCAAACCAAGGCCACAGACGTTGGGAGACTTTCGAAACCGAGGTCACCATGAGAGCAGGGCATGAAGGGCCACAGAATTGGAGACATCTTTATGCTGATTGATGAGAATGGGGATGATGAAGATGTTGATATAGATCTCCATTCCAGTCTGAGACTGCATGACAGGGCTTCCCTTCGTAATACATCTGGCGTCAACCAGGCTTAAGAGATACAGACACTTGCAGTGTCGGTCTGGGAATTTGAGCAACACTCTCAGAGACGCATTCATCAAGGGGATGAAACTTGACTGTGTGGTGCCGGTTTGCTCAACTGAGCCCGTAGCAAACTCAAAAATGGGTAGGAGCCAATTGGGGCAGAAAAAATCCCACATGACTCAGATGGGAATCGAACCCATGATCTCCCAGCTGGGAGTCCGCGACACTAACCACTTCGCCACGTCGGTTGGTTTATTTTCGATTTTTTTTCCACTTTGCGCTTTCTGAGTGCATCACATTACATGTTTTCATTGTCTTGAAATACCTTTGGAGATTACATACGTCATATGTTACAAATTGATCGTCATCTCTCTCTCTCTCTCTCTCTCTCTCTCTCTCTCTCTCTCTCTCTCTCTCTCTCTCTCTCTCTCTCTCAGTTAAACAGTAGTAGATGTCACTCTACTTCAGGCATACAAGTACCTTTAAAAATGATTAATCATGGTATACCCTCCTTCGAAACAATTTTTGCATGACGTAATAATGACTGTTTTGTTTTCAATTACGCACTCTTTGATGCTACAGCGACGATTTCAGCAACAATCAACGGGCAGCACCGCTTTTTTTCCTTGTAGAGGTCAAGCTTGAGGACGTCTGTATAAGCTGTGAGCACTGGACTGTGGCAAAGATGTCAGTGTAAACTCCCTTGTTCACATCCTCCAGAAACCTACTTTCGACCGCCGTCAGTAGGCTCTCGTTGTACACGTGCGCGTACATATGTGTGTGTGTGTGTGTGTGTGTGTGTGTGTGTGTGTGTGTGTGTGTGTGTGTGTGTGTGTGTGTGTGTGTGTGTGTGTGTGTGTGTGTGTGTGTGTGTGTGTGTGTGTGTGTGTGCTTGATCGCATGTGTATGTTTCGTTAGTGTTTGTACGTTGTCTGTGTATGTGTGCATGCTCGACCTTGTATCTGCATATATCTTTTCAGTGCCTTTGTTATGCAGTCGATGGAGTGTATCT
>JADBJO010006321.1:59577-64577 GCA_016801955.1 Conus betulinus | reverse complement strand
TTTGCGTCTATTGTATTGGATTGTATTGTGTGCACACTTACACTGTTAAGTATCCATCTTCATTTGCTGTAAACTGTAGTGTTCAAACGAAGAGGAGGACGGTGTTTATGTGACATTGTTTGAATCGTTGAGTTGTTCTGTTCCCCCCACCCCCCCCCCCCCCCACCCCCACACCACCCCCCCCCCACCCCCCCACCCCCACCCCTAAATGTGCATGACATCGAATTAGTTACTTAAGTTTCGGTACTTACTAATATTTTTTTCTTATCACATGCTTGAGAATGTATGCCAGCACAGTGCTTTTTCAAATGATTTGGAAGGTTGAGGTTCTTCTCTTTGTTTTGTTTGTCTGCGTGTTTGGATAGTTTACCCAAATGTGATAAATGTTTGCCACTTAGCAACCTTCATCTTGTTCATATTTAAATGTGTATGATTGAGACTTTTTTTAAATTTTTAACACAAAAACAAGTTCATGCGAGTGAATTTTTCAGTTTACTCTTCCTTTTGTCATCCCAAGTCTTGGCAACAAGACACCTTTCCTAATGACCATAATTCTGTTCCTGAGTGTCTGCTCTCTCTCTCTCTCTCTCTCTCTCTCTCTCTCTCTCTCTCTCTCTCTCTCTCTCTCTCTCTCTCTCTCTCTCTCTCTCTCTCTCTGAGGTTTCTTAAGATGATCTCTTAAAATGTAGTTTAAAAGGATCAGATAAATGGCAAAGGGTAATAACTGTCGCATGATACCGCGATCACGCACGCACGCACGCACACACGCACGCACGCACGCACGCACGCACGCACGCACGCACGCACGCACACACGCACACACACACACACACACACACACACACACACACACACACACACACCACACCCTACAAATTGTTTTTCTTCACTTCTATTTGCAAGTCTAGTTTTTTTGGGGTTTTTTTTTCTGCCTACTAGCTTTGTATTAGTGTTACACAGACATAATGAAAGGTAAACAGAGACACGACTGTTAGTGACACAGATGCTGTCAGTGACACAGATAGACAGGAAAACACACAGATAGAAAGAAACATACAGACCAGCAACTCCAATCAATCAAAAAAAAAAAAATGTGGTGTATAGTCCAGCCGGACGAGTGGGCTGTATCAGATATAGGTATTAAGATACATAGATTCCTTGACGGGTACAGAGACAGCCAGACACAGACAGGAAAATAGACAGACATGAAAGCAGACAAACAGGCAAGTCAGCTGACAAACAGGTTGTCACCACACCTCAGTCTGAATAAACATTCTGAAGCATCTCTCTCTCTCTCTCTCTCTCTCTCTCTCTCTCTCTCTCTCCTCTCTCTCTCTCTCTCTCTCTCTCTCTCTCTCTCTCTCTCTCTCTCTCTCTCTCTCTCTCTCTCTGTTCATTGCAGATTGCAGAATTTAAAGACAGGCTTATTTGTACTTTTAAACATAATTGGCACTCACATATGAGAAGTAAAGAGCAATATCGCTGTGTTTTCTCATTTCAAATTGTGTTTCATTCTGAAACGTTTCTCAATGTCATAACAGATAAATGGCACAGAATAAATTACGCAAGATTCAGACGAAGAACGTTAGGTTTTTAATACGAACAAAAGATGGTTTGAATGTGAAACATCCACAGATTCACCTTGTCCTGCATGTAGTCACATTATTGACGACGAAGAACGCTTTCTGTTCCACTGTACTGCTTTTAATGAAGTGCGGACAAATTATTTTTTTTCCATTGAGATATAATGAAAAGACAAGATGTTGCTGGCGTATTAACATCAGATGATGAACTTATGATTAATCAGTTGTGAAATTCATCGCGGACGAATCGCAAATTAAACAGATGAAGGAGAGTCAAATTTAAGATAATGCATCATGAGAAATATATGAATTAATAGTATCATTCATCGCATGTGGAAGATATCAGTAAGATATAATGTCATCTTTTGATTGAGTGGATGGTCTGGTCAATTTCACGATTTTTTAAACCTTACTGTATTACTCCTGTGTGTGAGGACACAAGGAAATGTTACGATTTATTTGTTTTTGCTAACTTTTGCTTTGATACTCACTGGGAATGAATGTGTACTATTTCTTGGAAGGAAAGGAAAAGGGAAATGTCATTGTTCTGGTATTCCCTCCCCCCCCTCGTCAAAAGACCTCTTTGGTAATGACAATAAAATATCAAAGTGTCTTTCTCTGTGCCTATTATCTGTCTATTTTTTTCTTCGTCTCTCTGTCCCTCTCTCTTCTGTCTCCCTCCCCCCCCCCCCCCCATCTCTCTCTCTCTCTCTCTCTCTCTCTCTCTCTCTCTCTCTCTCTCTCTCTCCCTCTCTCTCTTATCTATTTCCCATCTACCTCTCTATCTATCTCTCTCCCCATCTATCTTATCTATCTATCTATCTATCTATCTATCTATCTATCTATCTATCTATCTATCTATCTATCTATCTATCTATCTATCTATCTATATCTATCTATCTTTGTTGTTTTTTTTTCAACAAACAAGGCACACAGAGAGGGGCATACAGACAGTTAAGCAGATAGGTAGACAGATCAGCGCTGCAACAATAAATATTTCTTTCAACAGATCAGTGCCGCTTGCTCGAACGACCAGTCACGAAGAAGTTTCCAGAATAAGACCAAGCACACATCGTGACATATCAATATTGATAGGTAAAAGAAACGTGCATGAAAAGAAAAGAAAGGTAAAGTCTCGTTCTGCTTCCTTCCCTTTGAAAGCACTTCCTCTTTGACATGAGGAAGATACGAGTTGTCTGAAAGGGCAAGAGGTACCAAACAAGGACATTTTGGAGTGACGTTCAATCAGGAGAAGATACGAGTTGTCTGAAAGGGCAAGAGAGGTACCAAACAAGGACATTTTGGAGTGACGTTCAATCAGGAGACAAGAGGCAGCGAGGGCGCCCAGCAGCAGACCTGGAGGAGGAGCTTGCTAAACGAGCTGAGAGCCTCCAGCCTGACCTGGGGGGAGATCAGGACCCGTGCTTCTCAAGGAGCGAAGTGGACTAAGTTAGGTAAGTCAAGTTTAGTCATGACGTTTGTTCCCCTACACCCCAAATGACAGCGCCCTCTAACGCCCTCTGACCTACGGGAAGAGCCATCAGCCATGTGACTCTCTTTCACACGGTGTGAGCTGTGGAAGGCATCTTCCTTCCAGCGTTGTTTGGAAGGACTCGGGGTGTGTTGAAGGTGAACTAGAGTCCGGCGTTCTTTGGCCGCAACTTCTTTCGCCAGCCTTTGAGCATTGCCAGTTGTTGCCTCGGCTCCTTGGATACTGTTCTTGTGCTGACTCTGGGTCCCATACCCAAACCGGTTCTGTGCCAGTATCTAGGTCAATGCGGCTGTGGAGTGTTCCATGTGGTACCTCCGACAGCCGAGTGTTGTGACCGCCTCGTTCTTCAAGATGTCTGCGTGCTTCGTGTTGTTGGGGGCTGGTGAACTCTTAGCAGACATACACCTCACTCGCTGGTGACAGCATTACAAGGGGAGTGGAGGGGGGGGGGGAGAGGGAAGGGAAAGGGAGTGTGGTCGCGGTGTGTCGTTGCAGTCTGACAGTACGTCATTACGGAGTGGACGTGTGAACAACTTTATACCTTAATCCAGGCCCTTGCCCGCAGACATCAGAGGAGGAGACAACAGGTGTACTGTGCGCCAGTGTGTCATTGAAGTGTTCCCAAAGTATTGGTGCGCTCAAAGACCAATGACTCTCATTGTCTCTGTCCGTGTGTCTGTCTGTCTGTCTGTCTGTCTGTCTGTCTGTCTGTCTGTCTGTCTCTCTGCTCTCTCCTGTCTGTCTGTCTCTCTGTCTGTCTCTCTCTCTCTCTCTCGCTCTCTCTCTCTCTCTCTCTCTCTCTCTCTCTCTCTATGTGTGTTTTTCTATCTGTCTGTCCCTGTCCGTCTGTGTCTCTGTCTCTATGCCTGTTTGAGTATCCGTCTATGTTTGTGTCTTACAACCTGTCTGTCTATCTGTCGCTCTGTCCGTCCGTCCGTCTCTCTCTCTCTCTCTCTCTCTCTCTCTCTCTCTTCTCTCTTCTCTCCCTCTGTCTGTCTGTCTGTCTGTCTGTGTCTGTCTCTCTCTCTCTCTCTCTCTCTCCTCTCTCTCTCTCTCTCTCTCTCTGCCTCCTCCGTCTCATCTGTCCCTCTTCTCTCTTCCGCCTCCTTTTTGGCCTTCCTTCTTCTCTCTCTCTTTCTCTCTCTCTCTCGCCTTCTCTCTCTCTCTCTCTCAGATTAGAACAAGAAGAAGAAATCCTGCAAGCAAGAAAAGAAAAAAAGAAAAGAGAGAAGGAAAACAAAAAATGTTTGTGCGTGTGGGAAGGTGGGGAGAGGGTGGGTGGGGTGGCTGCATAGCAATCTTCAGAAAGTGGGCCCAAAGTTTAAAGTGACCTGATGTGGCTGAACAGAAAATCTTCAGAAAGGAAGCAAAAAAAAAAAAAAAAAATGAAGTGGGACTTGCGATGGCTGAACACGAATCTTCAGAAAGGAAAGCAAAAAAATGAAAGTGACTTGGTGTGGGTGAACACGAATATTCAGAAAAGAAGCCAAAATATTTAAGTGGACCTGTTGTGGATCTTCAGAAAGAGGGCCAAAAATTTCAGAGGACTTGGGGTGACTGAACACCAATCGTCAGAAAAGGGGTCAAAACTTACAGTGGACTAAACGCACAAGCTTCCGGACTAGATCTATCAATGCCTTCTGATTCTGTGCTGTTATTGAATGATAATTTTGGATGCTGTAGCATGGGAATTATGGATGCTGACTACAAGCAGGTTGGGACGTGTGTGAAAAGGCAAGAAAGAAAATTGCGTTACTGCGTGTCCTAACTGGAATCCCTCTAATAAATCATGGATCCAATCTTATCCATGTCGCCTTAGGGACAGTTCGTTCGATTGTAAGTTATGGTCAAGAAGTATTTTTTTACTGCACCAAAGACAGAGTTACATAAGTTAACTAGTATTGATTCCTTAGCATTAAAAATTG
>JADBJO010006321.1:47077-49577 GCA_016801955.1 Conus betulinus | reverse complement strand
GAAGTGACGTAAGGCGGGGACAGAACTTGCTCTTTACTTACTTTCATTTTTTTTAAGGGATGGAAAGGGAAAATGGAGGGCTCAGCAAACGGTTTTGGACTTTACACTTTGAAGGAGAAAAGCGGCCTCTGTGTCACCCTCTCCCCTTCACCACCACCCTCTCTGTCCAGCAATATCTTTGGGGTTACTCCTTGCAAACCCCTTCACGTCCAGTGGTAGAAGAATAGAGCCTTGTCGTTGCAGACTTCTCTTGGATGCATAACAATAAGGACAAGACACAGATTGCAAGTGGCGATCAGCCGTCCATATTGATGTGAACTTTGATTCAACTTCCCGGCTAAAATCGGCTTTTTACAATCTGAAGGTAACATCACACTTGAAATACTATCGCGCTGTTGAGGATTTCTGGATGGATTATGTGGAAAAGAGAGAAGAAGAAGAAGAAGAAGAAGGAGGGAGGAGGAGGAGGAGGAGGAGGAGGAGGAGGAGGAGGCAGTGGTGGAGGAGAGAGAGAGAGAGTTAGAGGTGGCAGTTACAAAGAGAGAGAGAGAGAGAGAGAGAGAGAGAGAGAGAGAGAGAGAGAGAGAGAGAGAGAGTGTGGTGTGTGTGTGTGTGTTGTGTGTGTGTGTCGGTGGTAATATTCGATTGGGGAAACAGACAGACAAAAATCAGAGAGATAGACAGAGACAAAGAGAACAGATAGCAGATAGGGTGGTGAGCACTTAACTTGGTCTGCCAGATGTGCATTTAATGAGAATAATTTTAATAATAAATCAACAATCAAATGACAATGTTTATAATCAGAAACAACAGCAGCTGAAGGAGGAGGAGGAGGAGGGAGGAGGAGGAGGAGGAAGAAGAAGAAGAAGAGAAGAAGAAGGAGGAAGAGGAGGAGGAGGAGGAGGAGTTTATCATCATCACCATCATCATCATCATCATCATCATCATCATCATCAATGAGAGAGACAGAGACAGGCAGATTGAGAAACAACACACACACCCACACACACACACACACACACACACACACACACACACACACAGACAGAGAAGAGAGAGAGAGAGAGAGAGAGGAGAGAGAGAGAGAGAGAGAGAGGAGAGGGAGAGAGACAAACGATATGCAGAGAAAACACACAGAAAACAAAACAGAAACATTCAGAAACGCAGGCTGATATATAGAGATAGGCCAGGAGGGTCGGGGACTGGGGGATTGGGTTCGTTAGGCAGACAGACAAACAGAGAGACAGAGAAAAGAAAACAGCAGCCTAGAGAGAGAGAGAGAGAGAGAGAGAGAGAGAGAGAGAGAGAGAGAGAGAGAGGAAGAGAGGAGAGAGAGAGAGAGCCTTTTTGAGAGGAGAGAGAAACAGTGAAAGAGAGAGAGAGAGAGAGAGAGAGAGAGAGAGGGGCGAAAAAAAAAAAACCCCACAGTAATAGGGTGTTGACGTGGTTGCGAATATGTTGTTTAATATTTGCGTGGTGTTTGAAGATCTCATTGATTTGCCGTCAGAGGGGTAATCCCCCGGCCACTCTGCCCATTTCATTACGGGGGCTGGAATGGATGGGGAGGGTAGGGGGGGGGGGGGGGGGGTGGTGAAGGTGGACCGCAAGGGAAGGCAATAGTGAAGGGTGGTGGTGTGAATGTGTGGCTGCTGTTCATCTTCAAAAAAAAAAGGAGCTTGACGCTCGTTGTGCGTGAGTAATCCGGTACCATAAAAAACTGTCTGTCTGTCTGTCTTGTCTGTCTCTCTCTCTCCCGACTCTCAAAAAAAAAATCTCTAAAAAAAAAAAAAAGAGAACGCAAAAACAAAAAAAGTGTGGGAGTGTTGACCAGTATCGTTGGCCTGACAGTATTGGCGGTGTGTGTTGCAATGTGTGTGTGTGGAAGGATGTGTTGATTGAAGGAAGAGGGTAACCCTGACCACGCGGCCCAGTAAAGAAGAAAATATGTAATGTGATGCAGTTATAGAACATAGAGGGGGAAAAGAAAAGAAAAGCTTCATGGCCTGCATACAACGGAGACAATAGGGGAAACCAGATCAAAATAAGCAGAGGTACACGTATGATAGGAATGACTTCTTGAAGTTTGAAATTAGACAGAAAAAAAAAAAAAGCGATGGTCAAGTGTTGTCAGTAGCATACCTTTTGGTCGCTCGAATTCTTGCACTTGAAAGCTCCCTGGAACAACAAAAAAAACAAACGTAAACCAAATCAACCAACTGTAGGATATTTAATTCTCAAAAAACAACAATAAACAAAGCGCAGGATTCGAGAGCCTACTGACTTCGGACCATCGGTTGTAAACGTTCTGCATTTATCTAAATAACTGTCATGTGAACACGTCATAAAAACAGGGGTTGCTGAGGTTTCCATGGTCCCAACGCTATTCTCGCACAGATTATACTGATGTTGTCACGATCAATTTGTGTTGGATTTGAACAAAGCCCTGACGAATCATTGTTGCTGAAGTGTTCATGAAATGTGGATTAAGTATACAGTCAAA
>JADBJO010006321.1:27500-32722 GCA_016801955.1 Conus betulinus | reverse complement strand
ATGTGAAAGATATTTTCTACTTAGTAAAGCGACGGAATAACCCAAATCAGAAAATATAGCCGATATAAACTCTGTGTCTTGAACGTCTGTTTTGGTTTCAGTGAACGTCACAACATCAAATTGCGTTATGTAACTAACGAAGTCTTGATCCTGTATCCGACTTCTTAAACCACAGACATTCAATGATAAAAAAAGACAGATTAAAAGGTGCAGATACGGAAGAAATCACGTGCACGTCTGACTGTAAACGATCAGGAACTGGCGCGGACGAAACATCTGAACTGTCAGAATGAAAAAAAAATAGAACATGCTGTTTTTTCAACAGAATAAGGTAATGAACAATGAATAGTGGAATGTTGGTGAGCCCGAGGTCCTCCTGGTTCATCCTATGTCGAGGACACGTATAGTTCGACAACCCCAGCTGACGGTAGTTAATCTGGTCCAATCCAATCCGGAAGAGGTCGTCTGGGCTGTCGAGGTAGATTACGTCACCCGCAGTCTGGCCAGCCTTCTTCTTCAAGTGACAGATGACCTTTCCGTCGTGAGAGGTGGACACACGCTGGACGCTGTCGTGGTTCTTGGCCAAGTGAAGAAGTCGTGCTCAAAGAGGCGTGAGATCATCATTTACGAAGACTCTTCTGTACTTCTCAGAATCCTTAAGGAGCTGCCGCTTTTTCATCACCGCAGCTTTTGATTTCCTAGAAGTGAACTTTACCAACACCGGACGTGGTTTCTTGTTAGAACCCGCATCGCCTGGCTTCCCATTCCGGTGAACAAACTGATATGTCCCCCGCCTTCACCCACATTCCAGCTGATCAAAAAGCTTCATCACCTCTTTTTCAGTGTCTTCTCCTTTTTCTTCTTCCAGGCCGGTGATCTTAATAGTTTCCCTCCTCTGGTACTGCTCAAGTCTGTCCAGATCGTATTTCAGCAGTAGATTCGTACGATCTGCTTTTGCCTGAGCTTGTTCCTTTTTCCTCCTGAACAGCAGCCACTACAGTTGCCACACATGTTTGTAAACATTTCTGGAATACTTTTTCTATCTGGACAGAGAGAACAGGCAAAAGAACTTCCGTGACACGAAGAGCAATGACGTCAACGTTTTCAATTGCGTCATTACCCTTAGTAGCCTTCTGTTTCCCTTTTCAATTTACTGGAGGTTTTTTTTTTTTGTAAGTTCGGGGCAGTTAAAACAGTTGCCTCCAGTCCATCTCTCACATCGCTGTCAGCAAACTGTTTTAGAATTCTATTGACGATTTGAGATGACAGTCTATTTCTTTTGCCCTGACTCACTCACACAATCAAATTTCAAGTCGAAAAGCAGAGGACATTGTTGACATGTTTTTATTCATATTTGTTCATTTCTGTAAACGTTACATGAACGAGAAAAGTGAACTAAAATTGCTTGCTTTTAAACGCAATTTTAAGCACATTTCACAGTCGGTAATATATACATAATTTTCCCACACTCAAATGAAAAACGAAATCGTAACTCAGCTTATATTGAGTGAAGAGAATAGGGAAAAGTTAAACTAGTGTGCAGTTTTCATACTTTCCCCAGAATATTTCACTAAAAGAATAGATATGATTGCCAGACACATATCAGTAAAAAGAGAAGGCAGGAAAATTATTCGTTGGATGCTGAAAATGTTATTTGTAAAAACAAACAAACAAACAACAGCCGTTTGCATATTTAGTCAAAATTTAGTGGTGGACAGATGAAAATGAAACAAACAAACAAACAAAAAAAATCATACGCTTCCTCCCTCTTGGAAATGTGTGCATCAAAGCAAAGTTAAATCATAATTACACATCTTTGTTATCTTTTATGGCCGCAGTAGGATAGTTGCCCATTTTGATACATAAACTGAACTTGAAACGACCATAATTTGTTTAATTGTACAAGTTGTAACGGACAAATTCCAGACCACTGACATAAATGTGATAAGTAACGTATTCTCATTTCTAAACATATTGAATGCTTGGACAAGTTAATCATCCTCACCTGCAAAATATCGTTTTAAAAATTGCTACACATTTTCTTCAGTAGAGTAGGGGAAAAAAAAAACATGTAGTAGAGTGTTGGTTAGATTTCATCTGCTTTCGTGTCTCAAACAAATGAAATTCCATGTTTGAAAGCTCCACCCATGATGGTATATGTGTTGTACTTCAAAGGAATAGGAAACACATGATCTAATGAATTTTCTGCCTCTGTTGATAACCGGCATAAAACTACATCTTAGCTAAAATAAGAAATTTTTGATAGATTATTTTGGATTTCTCACTTTCGAAATGAATAACGTCCTTCATTTTGGATCAAACTTGGGTTTTATTTCATCTCTTATATATTCTGAAAACTTCCAGAATATAACTAACGGATTGAGCTGGCATCCATTTCAATGAACTGCACAGTCTTTTTGCCTTCCAGATAAAGTGGGTGTGTGGTTAAGGTGTGAGTTGTATCGAATAGATCACATGACTCAAGACTGACGCATGTATTACACGAAATTCTGCTTATTACTCTGTTATATTTATATTTTCCCTCCTGTGTATAAATCCCTCAAACGAGTATCATTCGCTTCAGGAGTATCATGGATAAAACGAGGAAATTCACAATTTAGACCCCTACTTATACGTATCAGTGTGCGACTGAGAACTAAGTATTTCTTTGATTAAGATGAAATTTGCATACAATAGGGTGAAAGGTTACTTGCAATGACAGAGAGAGAGAGAGAGAGAGAGAGAGAGAGAGAGAGAGAGAGAGAGAGAGAGAGAGAGAGAGAGAGAAAGTAGTAAAATAAGTTAGCAGACTCGTCTTTTTTCTTTTCGTTAGTGCGCTCCTCAAACGTGTGTCAGTCCGCCATCTTGATGAGCAAAATAGAAAGTCATCAAAATTACGGGAATAATAATCACTGAAAGCGAAATAATAGTTTACCGTTTTAATCCAAAGAAGCAGGATATAAAGCGCCCACCGTTTTGTAAAGCGCTTTACAAAACGGCGGGGACTTAACTCGCCGATTTGTAAAGCACCCGTTTACTGTAACCCGCCGATTTGTAAGTGTAGCGCTGCTTACGAATCGGCGGTTTTACAAGTCATACAATGTGCGCCGATTTATAAGCGCTTACAAATCGGCGCTGCTTACAAATTGGCGGGTTACAGTAAGTTTCAGGAGGCTGTGAACAGAGGGAGTTTCAGGAGGCTGTGAAACAGAGGGAGTTTCAGGAGGCTGTGAACAGAGGGAGTTTCAGGAGGCTGTGAACAAAGGGAGTTTCAGGAGGCTGTGAACAGAGGGAGTTTCAGGAGGCTGTGAACAGAGGGAGTTTCAGGAGGCTGTGCCAGAGGGAGTTTCAGGAGGCTGTGAACAGAGGGAGTCCCATTGACATCATTGCCAGAGTCCTGTGTGTGTGTGTGTGTGTGTGTGTGTGTGTGTGTGTGTGTGTGTGTGTGTGTGTGTGTAAGGAGAGAGAGAGAGAGAGAGAGAGAGAGAGAGAGAGAGAGAGAGACAGACAGACAGACAGACAGACAGGCAGACAGACAGAGATAGAGACAGAAAGAGAGACAGACAGAGTGTGATTGCGATCAATATGTAGCATATGACATATGTAATCTCTAAGAGGTATGTCAAGACAATGAAAAAAGGTAACGTGATGCCCTAAGAAAAGGCAAGGGGAAAAAAAAATCGAAAAGAAACTCTATGGCCTGCATACAACAGAGACAACAGTCGAAACAAGAACGATATAAGGAGAAAACACGTCTTTGTAACGAATGACTTCTTGAAGCTTGAAATTAGAGAGATGATAACAAAAAGATGGTCAAGTGTCGTCAGTAGTATACCGTATGGTCGCTCGAGGTTTTGCATATGCATTCTCTCCCTGGAACAATAAATAACTAAACAAATAATCTTATAGGATATGATTCTCTCATGAACAACAATAAACTATATGATATAAAACTCTCTAGAATAACAAATAAAATAACACACAGTGTGGATGAAATAGAACCCTAAGAAACAACAACTAACTCAACAAATAAAACGTAGGATTCGAGAGTCTACTGACTTCGGACCACCGAGTTCCCACCTTCTGCATTTATTTAAATAACTGTCATGTGAATACAGCATCAAACAGGGGTTGCTGAGGTTTCCATGGTCCCAACGCTATTCTTGCACAGATTATACAGATGGTGCCAGGATCAGTTTGTGTTGGATAAGAACAAAACCGTGTCTAACCATTGTTGCTGAAGTGTTCACGAAATCTGGAGAAAGTATACAATTAAACCATCATAAGTACCTATTATGTTGAAATATTTTAACGGTGAATAATTCAGGTTCCAGGACTTTTCATTCTGCACAGTATTTGTGTCCCTTCAATGTTGTCGTATTTCCTCAACCCTTAACTGCGAGAGAGAGAGAGAGAGAGAGAGAGAGAGAGAGAGAGAGAGAGAGAGAGAGAGAGAGAGAGAGAGACAGACAGACAGACACAGAGAGAGAGAGAGAGAGAGAGAGAGAGAGAGAGAGAGAGAGAGAGAGAGAGAGAGCAGCCCAAAACACCCGTGGCTAAAACCATGAAAAAACGCGGGTGTCAACCAGGGCGTAAATGAAATGTAAACACAGGCCATTGTGGCACAGTGTCTGTCCACACACAAAAACTAACACATTAAACACACCAGAGGGGAGCATATGGACATGCTACCCTGTCGACCACTTCTGATTTAAAATCATACCAATATGGTAAGACAACAATAAATAGTCACGGCATTTACGTCAAGCTCTATTGTGTCTGTGAGTGTGCTATCTATACTCCTCATACAGGGAAGGGATATATTATATTCCATGTCATTCGTAAAGCATACTTTATAAGTACTAACTACAATGATGGTTCCAAATATAATCGTTTCAAAGAAGACGGGGATCTGAGATGTACGTAACTATAAACATCACCTGCATAATTTGCACAGAGAGAGAGAGAGAGAGAGAGAGAGAGAGAGAGAGAGCCCACTCTGCTTCCCAAAATACACAGAGACACAGGCTCACAGACACACACACACACAC
Source organism: Conus betulinus (assembly GCA_016801955.1). Classification (NCBI taxonomy): domain Eukaryota; kingdom Metazoa; phylum Mollusca; class Gastropoda; order Neogastropoda; family Conidae; genus Conus; species Conus betulinus. The sequence goes on along the minus strand of JADBJO010006321.1, from coordinate 27,671 downwards.
ACACACACACACACACACACACACACACACACACACACACACACACACACACACACACACACAAGCAAGCAAGCAAGCAAACTCACATGTAAACACAGGTACGCCCGCGCCCGTACGGACGCGCACGTACGCACACACACACACACACACACACACACACACACACACACA
>JADBJO010006321.1:15000-22500 GCA_016801955.1 Conus betulinus | reverse complement strand
GTGTGTGTGTGTGTGTGTGTGTGTGTGTGTGTGTGTGTGTGAGTGATTGTCTCTGTGTATGTGAGTGCATGAGTATGTGTGTGAATAAGGAGAGAGAGAGAGAGAGAGAGAGAGAGAGAGAGAGACAGAGACAGACGACAGACAGACAGAGACAGGCAGACAGACTGATCAGTCTGTAATATATGAGATATGTAATCTCTAAGAGGTATGTCAAGACAATGAAAAAAAATTAATGTGATGGATTAAGAAAACGCTAAGGGAAAAACGATTGAAGAGAAACTCTATAGCCTTCATACAACCGAGACATCTTGGGAAAAAAAAAGAATGAAATAAGCAAAAGTACAAGCATGCTACGACTTACTTGTTCAAATCTGAAATTAGAGAAAGAAAAATAAAAAAAAAAGATGGACAAGTGTCATCAGTAGTATACCTTACGGTCGCTCGAAATGTTGCAAGTGAAGGTTTCTGGGATAACAGATGAAACAAACAAATAAACCATGGGATATGAAACTCTCAAGAACAACAAACAAAATCGCAGGATGTAAAATTCTCGAGAACAACAAGTAAATCAACAAATGAAGTGTGGGGTTCGAGAGCCTACTGACTTCGGACCATCGAGCTAAGATATTTTGCATTTCTTTAGATAACTGTCATGTGAATACAGCATGAAATAGGGGTTGCTGAGGTTTATATGGTACCAAAGCTGTGCTTGCACAGATTATACAGAAGTTGCCAGGATCTGTTTGTGTTTGATAGGAACAAGACCCTGTCCGATCATTTCTTCTGAAATTCTCACAAAATGTGGATAAAGAATACACTCAAACCATTCGTAACTGTACTTTATGTTGAAATATTTTAAAGGTAGATAATTTATGTTTGAGGCTTTTTCATTTCCTAAAGTATTTTTGTCCTTTTTATGTTGTCGTCTTTCCTCAATCCCTAAACTGACATCCTGAAGAGAAACTGCATTACAGAGAGAGAGAGAGAGAGAGAGAGAGAGAGAGAGAGAGAGGAGAGAGAGAGAGAGAGAGAGAGAGAGCAGTGCCAAACACACACATGGCTAAAACTATGAAAAACACGGGTGTCAACCAGCGCATAAATGAAAGATACACAAAAGCCATATTGGCACACTGCATCTCCACACACACACAAATCTAACACATCAAACAAACTAGAGGAGAGCATATGGACATGCTACTCCTATAGACCACTCCTCATGCAAATCCATAGCATCCTGGATAAAAACACACACCCATAGCTACCACACACACACACACACACCACACACACACACACACACACACACACACACACACACACACACACACACACACACACACGACAACACAGAGAGAGAGACACAGACAGACCAACAGGAGAGAGAGGGGAGAGAGAGAGAGAGAGAGAGAGAGACAGAGAGAGAGAGAGACAGACAGACAGACAGAGACAGAGACAGAGACAGGGACAGACAGACAGAAAACTGTGATTAGTATGTAACATATGACATATGTCATCTCTAAGAGGTATGTCAAGAGAACGAATAAAACGTAATGTGATGGACTCAGAAAACGCAAAGGAAAAAAAAATAATTCAAAAAAGAGAAACGCTATGCCTTCATACAACCGTGACATGACTGCCGAAACAACAACGAAGTAAGCAAAAAAGTACACGATTGGTACGAATTACTTGTTTAAATTTGGAATTAGAGAGATAAAATTTTTAAAAGATGGTCAAGTGTCATCAGTAGTATATACTTATGGTCGCTCGAATTTTACACCGAGAGCGTACTGTAGGCGGACCAAAATAAGTTTCAGGAGGCTGTGAACAGAGGAGTTTCAGGAGGTTGTGAACAGAGGGAGTTTCAGGAGGCTGTGAACAGAGGGATTTTCAGGAGGCTGTGAACAGAGGGAGTTTCATGAGGCTGTGAACAGAGGGATTTAAGGAGGCTGTGAACTGAGGGAGTTTCAGGAGGCTGTGAACAGAGGGAGTTTCAGGAGGCTGTGAACAGAGGGAGATTCAGGAGGCTGTGAACAGAGGCAGTTTTCAGGAGGCTGTGAACAGAGGGAGTTTCATTTGGCATCATCGGCAGACTCCTGTGTGTGTGTGTGTGTGTGTGTGTGTGTGTGTGTGTGTGTGTGTGTGTGTGTGTGTGTGTGTGTGTGTTGTGTGTGTGTGTGTGTGTGTGTGTGTGTGTGTGTGTGTGGTGGGAGGAGGGAGGGTGAGTTCAGACTTGCACTAAAGATTTTCGTCGTTAATTTGCTCGCTCTCTCTCTCTCTCTCTCTCTCTCTCTCTCTCTCTCTCTCTCTCTCTCTCTCTCTCTCTCTCTCTCTCTCTCTCTAAGAGTCTCTCCTCTCTTCTCTCTCTCTCTCTCTCTCTCATCTCTCTCGCTCTCTATCTCTCTCTCTCTCTCTCTCCTCTCGTGAAGTGCATTTCTGTGCTCTGTGCTCTGTCGTCCTCTCATGCAGAAACTAAGAGCTCACTATTTACCGCTGAAGTATTACAAAGTCCCAAATCATTTATGATTAAAACTACTTTGGGGTTGTACTCAAGAACCAACATCAGTCAGATGTGTTTCATGTAATCATTCAAAGCGTTCAAATTTGCAGTTAGTAATGTTATCTAAGTATTGTTTGTTAACATGACGTTGGCTCTGTCTGAGTGTAGTTACGCTGCGTCTATGATTGCATTTGATTGCTCCCCTTCATGAGGGGGCAATGGCCTTAACAAGAATGACTCATCTTGACTTTTGACTCTCTCTCTCTCTCTCTCTCTCTCATCTCGTCTCTCGTCTCTCTCTCTCCGTCTCTTCTCTCTCTCGCTCTCTCTCTCTCTCTCTCTTAGTATGTGTCTCTCCTCTATCTCGTGTGACTTCATGAGTATTGTGTGTTGTGCCTATGTGTTGTGCGAGGAGAGGTAGAGAGAGGAGAGAGTTTGGGGAGAGAGGAGAGGAGAGAGAGAGGAGAGGTGAGAGAAGGAGGAGAGAGCGAAGGAGGAGAGAGAGAGAGGCAGCAGACAGCAAACAGACAGACCGAGACAGAGAGAGCCAGAGAGAGCCAGAGAGAGATTGCGATCAATGTGTAACATGAGACATGTGTAATCTCTAAGATGTATGTCAAGACAATGAAAAATGTAATGTGAAGCATTGAAGAAAACGCAAAGGGAAAATTCGAAAAGTAAACTCTGTGGCCTGCATACAACAGTTCAAGCAAGAACGAAATAAGCAGAAAGTACATCTATGTAAACGAGTGACTTCCTGAAGTTTGAAATTTGAAATTATATAGAGGGAAAAACAAAAACATGGTCAAGAGCTGCGTCAGTAGTATACCCTTACGGTCGCTTGAGGTTTTGCATATGCACTCTCCCTGGAACAACAAACAAAACAACAAATATTCTTATAGGACATACTACTCGCAAGAACTCTTCGCACAAACTCTACTTTTACTCAACGACAAACAAATAAACTATAGGATATAAAGCTCTCAAGAACGACAAATAATCAACAAATAAAGTGTAGGATTCGAGAGCCGACTGACCGTTCGGACCATCGAGTTTAGACATTCTGCATTCATTTAAATAACTGTCATGTGAAGATAGCAGGAAACAGCGGTTGCTGAGGTTTTAAAATGGTCCCAAAGCGTATGCTGCACAGATTATTACAGAAGTTGCCAGATCACAGTTTGGGTTGGATAAGAACAAAGCCTTGTCGAATCATGGTGCTACTTAAATCCACAAAATCCTCACAAAAATTGTGGATGTAAAGTATACGTTTATACCATTCATAAAGCTCTATCATATTGAAACATTTTCAAGGATGAATAAGTTATGTTCAGTTTGTTCACTTCGTAAAGTATTGGGTGTCCTTTTGTTGTTGTTATATTTCCTCAATACCTTGAACTAACAACAGAGAGGAGGAGAGAGAGAGCAGAGAGGAGAGCGAGAGAGAGAGGAGACGAGAGAGAGGAGAGAGGCGGGGGTGGGGGTGAGCGGAGGAGAGAGAGTGAGAGAGAAGAGACAGAGGAGGAGTACAGAGACGAGAGAGGAAATTGGTGGGGGGTGGGGGGGGGGTGCAGCAGGGGGGGGCCCAGAACCCCCACAGCAGCAGAGCCTCCCAGCAGCAGGGGCAGCCAGCAGTAGCAGCCGCAGAAGAGAGAGAAGCAGCAAGAGCAGGGCAGAGAAGAGGCCAGCAGACAGTGGCGGCCCGGCACAGGCAGACCGAGAGAGAGCGGGGGCCCAGAACAGAAGGGCAGAGCCAGAACACGCAGAAGACGAAGAAAGAGGATCGGGACGAGAGGAGGGGAGGAGTGGAGTGGATGAGGGAACCAGACGGGAGATGAGACGAGAGAGTAACGGAGAGCGAGATGGAGAGAGAGAGCAGAGAGAGAGAGAGAGAGAGAGAATTCTGCCAAAGGAGGCTGATTGTCAATAAAAACTCCCTTTGTCACAGTCTGTGTGCGTGTGTTGGTGTGTGTGTGTGGGTGTGTGTGTGCGTGGCCTGTGTGGGCTGGTGGGGGTGGTGTGTGGTGTTGTGGTGTGTGTGGGTGTGTTGTGTGTGGTGGGTGGGTGTGTGTGTGTAGAGAGAGAGAGAGAGAGAGGGAGGGCGGAGTGGGTGGGATCTGCATACACATTTTGTCCATAGGTTGCTTGTATGCTGTCTATCGTTGTCTGATATCTGTAGTGCTTTGGCTGTATGTCTTTGTTGTACTGTATCGTCTGTCTGGTCTGTCTGCTGTCTCTCTCTATCTCTCTCGCTCTCTCTCTCTCTCTCTCTCTCTGATCTCTCTCTCTGTCTTGCCTCTCTGTCTCTCTGTCTGTCTGTCTGTCTGTCTGTCTCTCTCTCTCTTCTAATAAGGTATCGCTTGTTACGATGGTTACGGCTCGCGAGCGCCGGCGTGCGCGCGCGCGCGCTGTTGTGTGTGTATGTGTATGTATGTGGGCGCGCGCGCACGTGTGTGTTTTCCTACTACTTTTACCTGCAATCTTCTTTGCATTATGTTGTTAATGCTTGTATGCTTTGTATTCTATGCGACACTCTCTCTCTCCGCTCTCTCTCCGCTCTCTCTCTCGCTCTCTCTCTCACTACTCTCATACACAGTTCTGTTGGAATGACTTGATTTATTATCTACATCCTCCATCCCCCCCCCCCCCCCCCCCCCCCCCCCTCCGACGTGGTGACTGGGCCATCATTATGCATCTCCCCCCGATTTGTGCTTACTTTCATTTTTCCCCCTGGTGCTTCAAATTGCTTGTCTTGCATCTCCTTGGAATGTTTTGATTGTCAGATTGTTCTAACGCTCTTTCCCGCACCCACTCTCGCCTCTTTGTCCCTCTCTCCCTCTCGCTCTCTGTCGCCCTTCCTGCACTCCTTTCGCTCGCTTCCTTCGTCTCTCTCTCTCTCTCTCTCTCTCTCTCTCTCTCTCTCTCTCTCTCTCTCATTTTACTTTTTTTTTTTTTTTTTTTTTTTTTTTGGTATCGTATTGTAGTTCTAGTCACTTTTGCATGCTTCTTTTGTTTGCCTTATCTTATGTGACCCTATTCAGGGCGAGGGTCTGTCTGTCTGTCTGGTCTCATATCTCTCTCTACTATCTCTCTCTCGCTCTCGCTCTCTCTCTTCTCTCTTTCCCTCTCTCCATCTATTCTCTTTCCCCTTTCATATCTCACCCCTCTCTCTCTCTCTCTCTCTATCTCACTCTCTCTCTCTCTCTCTTATCTAGCCTCTCACTCTCTAGCTGTCTCGCTCGATGTGTGGGTGTGGGGGGGGGGGGGGGGGGGGGGCGCGTTGTACCATGTCCTTTCCACCGGCTCGTTTTTCCTCCCAGCGGAGCTCTGTTTGTTTCCGTGTATAAAAAAAAAAAACAAACACACACACACACACGGATGACAACAGCATGCCCCCCCCCCAACCCAACGATGAGGTAAAACACATATGTACACCTCCTCATCAACCTGAAACCTGAACCTCGTTATCCTGATTCAAAACTTCCCCCACTTGTTGAACGTTCTACTTTCGTTTCTTTGGCAGACAGTTGCGACTCAACGTACAAAGAGAAAGAAAAGAACAGTACAGGAAGAAAGTAGTGAAAATAAATGAAAAAAGAAACTACGCCGATGTATTTCCAAAGCACAGTTTTCACCCTCTTTTTTTTTGTGTGTTTGTTTGTCTGTTTTTTTTTCTTTTTTTCTTCAGATTTTCGACCTGTCGCTTCTCAAATGCTGGCAATAATTTGGCATCAAAGGTCTTGGAAAGAAGCAAGAAAATACAGGATGCCAGAGAATGTTTAGGGAATTGAATAGTGTCCATAAAATGAAGAAAGAGAAAGAAAGAAAAAAAGTGCGGCAGAGTGTTTGAAAGAAGGGAAGACATATGGCGTTGTAAAAGGCAGGAGAGAGAGAGAGAGAGATGAGGAGAGAGAGAGGACGAGAGAGGAGGGAGAGAGAGAGAGACGAGAGGAGAGAGAGAGAAGGGAGAGACGGACAGACAGAGACGGACACCACACACACACACACCACACACGCGCGCGCGCGCGCGCGCGCGCGCGCACACGCACGCGCGCACGCACGCACGCACGCACGCACGCACGCACGCACGCACACACACACACATGAACGTAGAGAGAGAGAGAGAAGACAGACAGACAGACAGGACAGACAGACAGACAGACAGAGACATAGAGACAGACAGACAGAGACAGAGACAAAGAGGAGTACTTTGAAAATACGTGAACAAAGAAAGAAGCACTTGGATTAACAAACAAAGAAGGACGGGAAAAAAAAAACAGTAAGAAGGGAGGAAGGGGAAAAAAAAAAGTGAAGAAAATGGTAAAGGAGAAAAAATGACACGAAAATTGGGTTGATAAAAGAAAACGCAGAGGACTTATCTGATTCTGCTGTTATAGAAATCATTTTCTCTTCTTCGTTCTTCTCTTCTTCTCTTTCTTCTTCTTCTTCTTATTCTTCTTCTTCTTCTTATCTCTTCTTCTCGTCATTGTCCTCCTCCTTCTCATCCTTTTCCTTTTCTTGCTGTTGTTGTTGTTGTTGTTGTTGTTGTTGTTGTTGTTTTCTTCTTCTTCTTCTTCTTCTTCTTCTTTCTTCTTCTTATTCTTCTTCTTCTTCTTCCTCTTTTCTCTCTTCTTCTTCTTCTTCTTCTTCTTCTTCTCTTCTTCTTCTTCTTCTTCTTATTCATATTTTCCCAATCCTTCCATGTTTTTATTTATTTATTTATTCTTCTTCTGAATTCTTTTCTCGTTATTATTCTTCCTGTCTTTTCTCTCTCTTTTTTGCCGTTTTCCTTTTCTTTTCTTTCTTTTACATGTAGGTTACTTCCTTCTCCTCTGCATCAAGTTTTCTTCCGCCAGAAGAAATGGCTGCAATTAGGCATCGATCCTTCCATTCCAGAGAGGAAGTCATTGTGTCCTTCTAGTCCTGCCTCTGCTCAACGGAGCAAATCATGAAGATTGTGCGCGCGCAGACATGGTCATTTATACACTCGTGATGTACCAATA